>JASGLE010000033.1:3685000-3987500 GCA_030179965.1 Cyperus esculentus | reverse complement strand
AGTAAAGATTAAAGATGTTCTATGTCTGTTACCTTAGTAGTTAGTACAAAAGATGAATGACAGACGGTAATCTGAGTAAAATGATAAAAATAGTACTTGTTCGTACCTATTGTCTAAATTTAAAGATAGTGAAGCTCATATATCAGTTATGTTTGTCGTTTGATACTCTCAAATTAGTCGAAATTTGAAAAACACAATTGATCTATGAGCTTCACAATATGTTTGTACTTAATTTTGTATTTTAAAGATTTTATTTATATTTATTTGGAGTATCTGTTGTCGCGGTTGTCACAAAATTTAGTTCTTATCAGATCACCATTTTAATAAAATCTGGAGTGAAGGGTTTAATTGATGCTGGAATTACCAAAATCCCCCAATTTTTTATCCAGTCGCAGGAACATGGCGACACACCAGCGGTACCAGGGCGTCCAGTAGAAATTCCAGTGATTGATCTCACTCTCACTGGAGTGGGACTGGGAGGGGTCTCATGTCTCATGATGATGATGCGCTGAGCCGGAGGACTGAAGCGGTCAAGAAAGTGAAGACCATGGGCTTCCTTCTTTCAGGTACAAATTCACCAAGTCCGAGTTTAATCAAGTTTGAAAGCCTGCAATCAAGACTATTAACATGTTTTGTTAATTATATATATATATTTAATTTTATTTTCTTATGAATTGCTAGTCTGTAACATATTTCTTCAAGAAAAAAGGTTATTTAATTAAGTGGGATGACATTTCGTAGATACAAGTGACCAATGTTGACTAGAGCTAGCCCATTGGGATTCCTCCAACAACGTAAATATCTAACAAATGCGCACTAATTAGCTTCGATTTTTTCTTTTTTCTGAGATAAAATGAGGTCAAATCACTCAAATTTAAATGTCCATAAAAAATCCTTTATCAGAGTTTTGAATTTGCCACTTCCCGCAAAGAGTAACTATGTTGCCCTTAGGTTCTAATTGAAATGCAAGTTCCAGTATGACTGGTTTAGAAGACTGTAACTATGTTTATTAGACTAGACCTGACACGCACAACCCATTATGTTCAGGTAGTAAACCATGACATCCCATTAGATGTGCTCCATGCAATGCTTCAAGGAATTAAGCAGTTCCATGAAGCACCAGTTGAGGTCAAGAAGAAGTACCATACGCGGGATGTAAACAAGAAGGTGATGTACAATAGCAATTATGATTTGTACTGATCACCAGCTGCAAGTTGGCGTGACACCATGTTTACTGCCATCGCACCAGAATCAACACAACCAGAAGAGGTGCCTGTCGCTTGCAGGTGAATGTTTAAAAAAGTTGTCATCTTACATAACCAGCTGGTATCAATTTTGGTTTTGGCGATATCAATTTGTGCATGTACAAGCTGTGTCAAGTCTGGTACAAGCCAAATGGCACTGTGTCAAGTATGTTTGTAAGAACCGGCCTTTCGTCTAGTGGCTAAGGGCAACACTCTCCGTGTGGGAGATCGCAGGTTCGAAACCCGGATGGGGGATCTTTTATAGATATTTAAATTTGAGTGGCTTGACCCTCATCTTTTACAGAGATTTTATTTGTATTTATTTAAGGATCCGTTGTCGCGGTTGTCACCTGATCCCCACCCATTTTCTTATCATATTTATCTTAAAGATTGTATTTTAATTTAGAGAAAATCTTCTTGTCCCCCTTCTTTTTTCCTCTTTAAACGTCCCCACTAAGATTCCGTTAAGATTCTAGTTCAAGATTCAGATTCTCACTAATCACACACTTATTTTGACTCTAAAAGTCAGATCCCACCACTGAATAGTCAAATTTGTTGTATCATGGCGTTACAGTAAATAACTGTCTGCGCAAATTTAGTGTTCATACCTATTCATCGGGGTGTTCATACCTCCCATAGTGAGGTGTTCATAGTCGACGTATGTGGTGTTCATACCTACTCATCAAAGATTCCACGTGGGCCGTCCAAGATTCCATGTTCTGGTGAATGATTATGTTAGGACTGGTCGGTTCGTGCGGTTTTCCCAAGCCACCGGGGCTGTTCGGGCGGGTCTCCCAATGAGGTTCCCGCGGGTCGTCCCAGCCAGGTCGGACGGGTAGCCTCGTGCGGTTAGTGCGGGTTACCCAGGCCGCCGGGGGAGGTTCGGACAGGTGGCCCCGGGCAGTTCGGTTCTCGCACTTTGTGGTTCGCGCGGGTCGCCCGGGCAGTTGGCCGGGACAGGGCGAGTTGCACCGGCCAGTTTGTGCAGGTTGCCCAAGCCGCCCGGGAAGGTTCGGGCGGTTCGGACTGGTCGTCCCTAGCAGTTCGGGCGGGTCGCCCAGGCAGCTGCCAGGGACAAGGCAGGTCGCACCGGCTAGTTTGTGCGGGTTGCACATGTTGTCCAGGGAGGTTCGGGCGTTTCAAGCGGGTCACCCCGGGAGGTTCGTGCTAGTCGCCCCAGGCGGTTCGTGCGATTGGCCCAGGACGCCCAGGGCTGTTCAACCAGATCTCTCGGGAGGTTGGGGCAAGGTCGCCCCGGGGAGGTTCGGGTGGATCTCCCAAGGAGGTTTGTGCGGGTCGCCCATGCCGCGGGGAGCTGTTCGCCCTGGGCGGTTAGTGCAGGTTGCCCAGGTCGCCCGGAGATGTTCGGACGGGTATGAGACTGAGAATAAATAATTTTGGATTGAGTAATAAATTAGTCAGTCTTTCATAGAAATTGGAAGATCAAATGGTCCACACGCAAAACATAATATCTTATACCAATTGGACATATCAAAGTAAATAAAAAAAAAAACTATGACTAATTATCATTAGCACTCCTTGAATATGAAGATTGCTATAAATAACAACATAAAAAAAACTATGACTAATTATCATTAGCACTCCATGAAGCCGATTAACATAAGATAAGATCCTAAAAAATAAGAAATAACAACATAAAAATATCACCAATGGAGTTGGCTATAAATATAATTAACTGTATTTGTATGGAATTCCAACTAATAATATCATCACTGGAGCAAATTATAAATGAGCAATCATATCACTTCACTTGCTCAATGGCAATGCAGATATATATTGAAGGCCCTCCTCAAAATAATTTGCAAAGATCTCGCTTCCATGTTGTGTAACGCAAAATCCCATCTCCGCCCCACCCCCACCTTCTTCTCTGCTTTGTGCCAGAGCCATAGCACCTGAGTATGAAATTGATACTATATCAACCTTTGCCGGCTTCCCCCATCCGAAATCCACATCATAAACCTTAAACCCCGGTGAACCCGATGTTCCAAATGGACTCTTACTTCCAATCTCCAAAACAATCTTCACCCAATCTTTTGCGTCTTCGATTCCAATTCGTTTTACTTCGTCAAAGCTCTTGCCAATCGCCTGGCATGCTTTAAAAAATCCGTCTGGGCCAACTATATCCTTAAGTTTGGCCTGTACAACGCCCGGTCCGATACAATTTCCAAAGTAACTGTTTGGAATCGGGGGTTGAAACCATTGGCGATGATCAATAGCAAAGAGGCAATATACATTTTCAGTATTCTCATATATACTTAATTTGGCTTTCACATACCCGACCCATGCAAAGGCATATGTGACGACCGCTGTAGAACAGCGAACCGTCACGTTTCTCTTCTCTGCCTCACGTTGCAGTTCTTGTTTGAGCAATTGTATGTGCTCTTGTTTTAGTTTAAAGGAGGCAAGAAACATTTCATGACCAGGTTGCATACCATTCATATTAAAATCACTTGTACCTGCTAAATCATTCAATGCAGTTTTATATATTTCATTGTCTGGATCAGGGATAATTGACCGATCAAGGTCGATCCTAACAGGAGTTGATGCTGCTGTGTGACATATTGCGGCCCATGTGCTCATGAAACTTACAGAGCCACTGCCATCGCATGCCGAGTGCTGTACCGAAATTCCAATTACCAGCCCACGGGAAGGAAACAAGGTCACCTGGATTGCAAGAACCGGTTTTGACCCGTTGGACTCAGTCGTGCTCAAACGAGGCACCAACGCCTTGAGTTTAGACATCTTCCTTGGATGATCACCGAAAAGCTCGTCATAGCAATCGGACTCGGCCACGGTAAGCACGACAGAATCACCATCAGCATAGTAGATCTCATACTTGTCAGTTGTTTCTGGTGCCAAGCGGATGTTGCCGGCTAGAGGGAAAAAGGATTGGAGTGCGAGGGACAGAGAGGATTTGAGAGCAGGAAGATAAGAGGACATGAAAGATGCGGTAGATTGTTCAAAGGGGTAGAAGAAGAGGCGCTCAACCGGTGCAAATTTGAGCCACATGACGTCAAAAAAGGTTAACGGGATGGATGTCTGTGGCACCGATTGGGGCGGGGGAGAGACTTGGGAGGTTTCTATGATGGCAGTAAGTGAAGGGGCCATTAATTTCTTTGTTCTTCAATCTTCAGCTTTCACTGGCTAGCTAGCTCTCTTTGTTGAGTATGAATGTATAATGTATGAATTGGAGCCCTTAATTTGTAATTGTAATGTCTATGATGAGTACTATGCCGTTATGCCGGGGGGGTACTAGTGCTAATTTATTGACAGGACTGGTGATTAGTTACATATTATTATTGTATTCATGTATTGTATTGTTATGAATTGTATAATAAAAAAAAGGAGGAAGTGTTCCCTTGAGATAAGGAACCCCCCAAAAGGTTCGATCCAGCTTTGGGACAACAAAATAAAGCTAGCTGATCTTAAGTCTTAACAAATTAATTAATTGTTTAATTTCTGCTGTGCTGTGCCTGTTATGGGTATTTCAACGGATTCCTTTCCTTTCCTTTTGGTGATTGGGCATCAATATCGGCCATCGGGAGGGATATATACCTGCTTGCTTCACATCGCAATAGATTAAGGAAATATATCTCTAGACGCTACTTACATAATGAAAGCGAGAGCTAGATACGATAGTTATGATCATAAAGCATTTTTTATTCTGAAATTCCAAAGGGAGCTGGTAATTAATGATAATATCCCTTAATATCTAAATTAGTCTATGATGATTACAATTTGCCACTGGTACTGGTTATAAAAATCTGAATTAATTAATGAAATGGTGGTTCAGAGTCAAAGTTGGCCTACACAAAATTCCGCATTGATCACTATCAGAGACGATTATACAAGTCCATATGTACACATCTACTATTCTCTCTCTTGTCGTTTAGAGAAGAGAGACTTATTTAATTTCATGATCACCATATGTACTATTCATAGGTTGAATTTATTTTAATGTAATTTAGTGTAAATTAAATTAGAAGTTTTTCAATGTAAAATAGTTTAGCTAAGTTAATGTAGTGCAACACAGTTAAATGATTTATATAACTAAAGTTCGGTGAAGTAATTTAGTTTAAATTAATTTGAGTGTATATGAAATGTTGATAATAATTCCTAAACTGCTAATTATATAGAGAAACAATAAAATCGATCATCAGAACCTGAAAATTTAAAAAAAAAATTCCATAAAGATACAAAGAAACACTAAAGGGACAAAAAAAAAAAAAGAATAATATTTTGGTCTTTTACTTTGTACACAACATGAAGACATAGAGAATACACAACACGAGTATATGGCAACCAAAGAGATTGAGATTTTTTATGTTGTGAACCTCTAACAATCGACAAGTTGATCCGTTTAGAAAACAATAACTCTGTATTTTCTCTGGAGGCGTCTCAGTCTCACCAGAAGATACGTCTTGTATCGGTCAGGATACACATACACTGGTTAATTTGTATCAGAATATCTCTAGATACCAGTTTAAATATAATCACGTGCATTACTTAATACTGTTTGAGTGTTTGGTCATTGTCTCATTGATAAATGAAGAGTAGTGCGACAATAAGTACCACACAAAGATGAAAGATCAGATAACACAGGTCCGGCTGGCAAATTAATTAATATGTTTGTCCGACTTGTACGCAGAGACGCAGAGTGCAGACTTTTAAATTGCTATGACTGCCAAGTGCAGAGTAAAACTTTTATATATTTGGTGACATTTTAATTAGGCCTGATGACATGATATCTCTAGTATTAGGAGTAAAACTAGATTGTTGCTCTTAAGTTCGCCGAATCATCGAATGGTCATAAAATATTTACGTTTGATGAAAGGTCCATCAATCATCAAATCCGTCAAAATTATTTTAGTTATCATAATTACAACTTTAGGATCCTCCTCAAAAAAATTTGGAACAATTTTGTATGATTTGGATTCCGATCAATTCATTTGAGATTGAACGGTTGTGGTTAATTTAAAGTAAAAATATGAACTAAACCATCACAAAATTGTACTAAATTATATAGTTAGATTCCTCTTTGGTCTTATGTTTTTTCTAGTACATTTTAGATAATTTTCTCCCATGGTAATAATGTTTTATTAGCATTTTTTACAATTCATCTGTGTTCCAGATTTTATGATCGAGCATGATTAAAATCTATTCAAAATATATATATTATGCATGTGCAGATGGAAATTTTGTCGCAGCTGGTTCCTCCGTATGCGTAGTGAGTGCTTCTTGAGCTCGACATCACCAGTTCGATCCTATGTAGCACTGACACGGACACGAGCGTCGTGTCTGACACGATACGACACCGTACGACACGACATTTTCAAAAAATAGGAGACACGACATGTCTTGAGACACGATCTAAAATTAGTATTTATATGTATATACTCATTAAAATTATGCTTAGTATAATTCACAACATTAAAAAAATTATGTTGATCTATTTAATTTCCAAACCTTTAATGATCATATAGAAAAAAAAAAAAAAAAAAGAAGAATTGATTTTATGTCATAAGCCATGAAGATATATATATATTTTTTTGCTTGAAGCCATGAGGCAAAAAATAAAAAAGAAAACAAAGATTAGGAAAAAAAAAATAACCTATACCCAGCTGAGCCGCTGACACACAAAATTAAAAGAGAAATAAAAGCCAGCCACTTCCAAAAGATTTCAAAACAGTTGCCATCCGCATGTCAAAAATTATTCTGAACCTAGGCTCTTCTCAATCCCAGACACGCGTGTCATAGACGTGTCCCCAACGTGTCATATGTCTGACCGTGTCGCCTAAATTGTTTGACCGTGGGACACGCGTGTCCTTCCGTGTCATACGAGTGTCAGTGTCCGACACGTGTCGGACACCGGTGCGGCAGTTTCCAAGGAGTGTCCGTGCTACCCAGGTTCGATCTGTTATGTTAGCAATTTTTTTTTTTTTTGTACGACATTATATAGGCAAATGGTTTTTTAACTTATTTGGGTGCCAGGTCAAACTGACAGCGTGTTTCTACCAGTTTGATCCGTGTAGAGTGTGCCCCTCAAATTGACAAATTTGATACCGTGTGTAATATGATCCCTTTGCGTAACACTAATTAACAACGATTATTAATTAAAAACCATTGTAAAATACTTAACAACGGTTGTTTATGTAATAGCCATTGCAAAATATATAGAGTTTACAACGGTCATCAGTAAATGACCGTTGTTAAAATCTGTCATGCTACTTAACAACGGTCGTTTGTAAATAATTGTTGTAAACCTATATCCCTTACAACGGTTATTAGTAATTAACTGTTGTTAACGTCATCTCTATGGTACGGAACCCCAGCTAACAACTGTTACAATCGATAACCGTTGTAAAGGGGCGTTGTAAGAAGGCCGTTTTATTGTAGTGATATCTATCAAATCATATTCGAGTATTCAACATTGATTTATACAGCTTCTTTATATCAAAATTTTGTGGTATATAAAAATTGCCTATTTTTAGTATTTTTTTAAATATTTATTTTGGATTTTTTAAAAGTATATACGAAATATTGTTTATTTTTATTAATATTGTAGAGTCACTTTTAAACAATCTGAAATCAATACTTAAAATCTCCATTAAAAAATGATACATTTTTGTATGAGCAACATTTTGATATAAGAAATTTACTAAAGTGCAGATTCAAATTTGGATATAATATAATATGCTTTTAGTTTAACCCTCACGGAAGACCTCTATGAACTTAAGAACGCCGTAATTTTACTCCTAGTATTAATACCTTATGATTATGTATATACACACAATTATCTAAGCAACCGGACACCCTTCTACAGATCATTGTGGGAGAGGTCAGGCTCTGGAACCTCTCTCTTGGAAGACGACAACCGACAACGCTGCAACAGACGGACCACTCTACTTAGGAGCATTTCTTAAATTTTTGCCTTTCCATTCTTTTCTTTTTAGACAGGACTCATATAGCTCAGACCCCCCTCCCTCTATGTATAGTCTACTTTCTACCTTTTAATTATGTAATAATCCTATGTAAATATGCTTTTGTTTTTTAATAAAATGAAAATCTCGGCTGGGCTGATTGCCTGCCGCATCAAAAAAATATGTATATACACACATCTAGTGATCATGACACTATGATACCCGTATCAAGAACTCAGATGGCAGCATAGTGTTGTTAGGTTCTTGGCCCAAAATTGGGTCTAGCGCAATTCGTGGGCAAGAGCCACTATGTAGGTGTTGGGATTAAAATCCCCTCTTCTTCTTCTTCCTTGGAAGAGAAGACATGGTGGTAGACACTCTTTGTATCTAGGGTTTCTAGCTTGAGTGAGAGAGAGCTTAAATCTTGTTAAAGAGTGAGAGAGACACCATTGTAGTGAAAAAGAGAGTTTGCTTGTAAGCTTGAGAGGTGAGTGATGGCTTGGATTTTAGCTATTATACACAAACCCTGTATCTCCTCTTGATAATAGTGAAGTTTGTCGGTGTGTGACCTTTCGGTGGAGTAGGTCTCGGCCAAACCACTTGAAATTGGTGTTGTTGCTCTCTTGTACATTCTCTTGACTCGATTTATCCCGTGGTACTATCTTTGTGTTTTCTCCCTCTTTCTTGTGGTGTACGGTGCTTGTTAATGCTTGGTGATTTGTCTCTAATTTCTTGGTTAATGACGTGTATGACTCTTGTGGGTTGATTGCGGGATTTCTTATTGTGGTTGGTGCATAAACCGTTGATTTACCAAGTGGGATATTTTGGGATAGCTTCCGCGCACAAGAAGTGTTCGAGTAATTGTCAGACAACACCCCTTGGTCATAACAAGTGTAGTGCCTTTCAAGTCTTTGCAACATTTCAAACCAAGGTTCTAAATAGCGCGCTATAGCGTTTTGGGACCTCAAACGCTACGCTATAGACCAACGCTGCGCTAGTTGCGCTATTGTCACTATAGACGCAATAGCGGACCGCTATTACATATAGTGCGAAGCGACAAAATAGCACGCTATGGTACATAATACGTTTGTTAGGTCAAACTGTTATTTTTGCGGGGATTACTGACTTGAGAATTGTTATGTCTCTGTTATATTATTATGTAGTTAACTAAATTAAGATTTGACTTTATAAATAATTTAATTACTATATGGTATTAATAATACTGTTAGGCTCAACATGATTTGTTTTTTTAAATGAAAAAATGGTTTCCAGTTTATGAGATCTTTTATAGGAAATAACATAGTTTGTAATTGCTTAGATCATTTTGAATAGAAAAAGATACTACATCAGGTATCTTTTGAATAACAATTTGAACTTTGTACTGGTTTAATGCTAATATTATAGTTTCGCAATTAATTTTGTATTGCTTATTGCTTTATAGAACTTTTAATAACATTAAAATTAAATATAAATATAGAATATATATTATGAAATTATTGAATACGCTATGTACGATAGCTTATGCTATAGCTGCGATAGCTTTTCCTAAACCATGCCGCGATTTAGAACCTTGTTTCAAACAAATATAGCTGTTGTTACCTATATTAAGAGCTATAGCCGCTTACTGCTTTGAAGTCTCTGCAACATTTGAAAAAAAGAGATATGATATGCGTTATTTGAATGATTTGGATAACATTGATTTTTTTCTTTTGGGCTCTTGACAGCAAGATAATGTTCATAAACATGTCATCATTGAGAGTTTACTTTTCGTAATTCAGATGATAATGAATCATGCTAGAGTTGTAGAAACAAAATATAAATATGTGATTCATATAACTTGATTTTTATTGTCTATTTCGATATTTCAACTATTCTGATATCAGCATGTACTCATGCTTCCTGTGATTATTGGATCTCACAATTTTTACAGACATTGCAAATTTGCAACTCTTTGCAGTTTTATTTACCATCAATATGAGTCTCCCAACTGAAGTCACAATCTGAAGTGATCCAATGCAGATCGACCGTCAAGGCCTTTTCCCCTGTAATATAATGAGAAATCCCATGTTGTAGTTTCCTTGTAGAGGGGTGGGTTGTCCTTTGTTATCAGCTCCTTCAGGGGACCATAGAGCTTATTATATTCTTGGTTGAATCGAGTATGAAAGAAGCACGCGACAGAAACTCTAGGACCAGTACACTTTGCAACCACTCTATGCTGTACACTTTTGAACTTATCATTTGTAATTAACTGCAATCAAGAGAAGAAAAAACATTAAAATAGAAATTATTTCTTAGCATAACATCAGTACCATTCCCAGTCAACAAATTGTTTTGTATATATTCTTCTTATATTTTATATTTTTTATGCAATTGTCCATTGCAGTGATTATATTTTTCATTCCCAGTTGTTGTCCATTGCAGTGAACTAGGACATAAAGGAGTTACCTGACATGACTATCATGTTCAATTGTGCTGATAACCATTGCAAATGTACCCTTTGAGAAACCGAAGTGTTCGAAAGAAACTATCAAATTTGTATAAAATTGAAGTTGACAGAAGGAATCCAAGTATATTTTTGTAGTTTTATTGATATTTGACATTTTAATTCTGACATTGTGAGACATGTAATGATACTTTCGGGCATTTGTTTTATTATATGTTTTCAAGGGCCTAGTAGAGGTAGGGATGGCCATGGGCCGGGTAGGCGAGCAAAATGCCTATCATGTGTCTTGGCCTGTCTCCCATATGGCCCGGCCCGTCCTGCCCTGTCCATACCAACGGGCCAATATGGCCCTGCCCGTCCTACCCACGGGCCAACGTGCCCTGCCCACGGGCCATCCCGTGACACACAACAAAATAACATAGAAATATTGTCACCATTGGGGTTTGATCTCTAGACCTCAACAATAAGCTCCATATATCTTAACTATTAGACCAAGTCAACTCTTGTGATTTTATGATGTTTTATTTAATTATATTACATATTAATTGAATGTCATAATGATAATTTATTTGTTTTGAACATATTTTAGTCAATATAATTATTGTCATTAAATAATATGAGTAACATTATGTTAAGATTTTAAAATACACAATGATTTAATCCAATAATACTACATACATTATACTATTTAATACAACATACATGTATATATTGATACTCCGGGCCGGGCAGGCAGGCCAAACCCCAAACCCGTTCCTGTCCTGGCCCGTAGGTGGCCCGGGCCGGGCAGGTTTTTCGGGCTGCGGGCCAAACTGTCATCCCTAAGTAGAGGTCCATGATGCCACCTTGAAAAGTAATTTCTTTATATGTGAGCCTCGTGCTCTCTCGATTAGGTAATTTTAGGATTTTAGTATATTTAAAGCTTGTAATTTACTATTTTGCATTTGTTTTGTTATTTACTATTTTGCATGGAAACCAGGGTGTTGTTATGATCCTATCATGAGAAAAAAGTACTTTGTCAGATCCTCACTGAAACCTAATATCCATAAATTATTTTGAGGGATCCCTTGACAATTGTTGCTTTAGCGATCTTCACAATTGAAATTCAAATAAATTAAAAAATATATAAGAAATAGAATAAAGGTTCATAGATGTGTTTTTTAACATATAGATTAAAGATGTTTTGCTTATCCAAAATTTGTGCACCTTTCAATGGTTCAAATTGGACTGGTCTTTGATAGACTATCAAACATACTTAAATTGTTTTAAATTTGAAAACATCTTTAATCTATAAGCTCCGCAATATTTTTATAAGAGTTTTCCAATTTTTATCTTTTTTCGTAACGATTTCTTTTTTTCAATTTTTTTTTAAAATTCATTGTCAAGGTTGTGACTTGTGAAGATAAAAATTGTCAAGGGATCCCTCCTTTTTACAGTAATGGTGCTTACTTGTAAAAGATCGCCCAGATTCACAACCAGTGCTCCATGAAGAGGAGGCACATCAGCCCAACGGTTTTCATAAAAGATCTGTAATCCACCAATGCCATCTTGTAGAAGCAAAGTGATGAAACCAGGGTCTGAATGCTTGGTTGTACCGATTGTGAGATGAGGCTGCGGGCAAGGAGGGTAGTAGTGACCAACAACATTAAGTCCTTTGTTGCATTCTATCCCGATGAGGTGATTGGGTTCGAGACCTAGTGCCTCCGACAAGAGCTCAAACAGTGTGATGCCAAGTTTTTTTATGTAGGTTGCATATTTGAATGTTATGTCTCTGCAGTATAATTAAAACCATAACTGTCAGAATGCATTTTATCAGTGGTAAAAGAGCTTTTTATCTTAAAGATCATGTTGCAGTACCAAAATGGCAGATCTTAAAGCTCATGCCAGCAAAACTTCATTGGTATTAAGAAGATGTGGTAATAATGTTCCATTTCCCTTGGAAAATAGACTTCAATTATACCTTTTCAATCCTTCTATTCAAGATTTCTTCAAATATTGATATGATCATCAAAGGAAAAGGTAACAGATTCTAAGAATTAAACAATATCTTCTTAATTAAATCTGGAAGTTCCTCTCAGTGTCCTCAATTAATAAGTAACATGGAACCTTTTTTATAGACTAACCTGCAAGCAACAGGCAGCTCATCTGGTTGTGCTGGTTCTGGTGCGATGGAAATAAAGATGGAGTCACGCCAGTTTGCAGCCGGTGACTGGTACAAGTCAAAATTGCTATTGAAGACCATGTTCTTGTTTGCATCACGCGTGTAGTACTTCTTCTTGAGCTCGACCGGTGCCTCATGGAAGTGCTTAACTCCTTGAAGCATTTCATGGAGCACCTCTAACGGAATATTGTGGTTTACTACCTGAACATAAAGGGCTGTGCATGTCAGCTCAGCTCTACTCTAATAAACATAATAGTTATTACAGTCTTTTAGAGCAGTCATGGAACTAGAATTTCAATTGGTACTTGTCTTAGTCAAATACAGAAGAACATTAGTCAAGTAGTTTTATAATTAATTATGACGGTACCTGAAAGAAGCCCATGGTTTCTGAGGCGCGCTTAACCTTTGTGACGGCTTCAGTCCTCAGCGCAACATCGGAATCCACTCCAGCGAGATCGATCACTGGGATTTCTACTGGTACTGCTGCTGCTGCCTGTTAATGTTCAGGAGGCTGAAGGAAGAATGGGGGAATGTATGTTTGTGATTCCAGAATCGACGAGGCCCTTGACGCCCAATTTGGTGTCGTCGAAGGCCTTCAGCTCGCTGACTCTGTCATACTCATAGGAAGCCATGGCCATGGGAATGGGACTATGGGACTATGGGAGCGATTATTAGCGATAGATAGAGTTGAGACTTGAGATAGAGTCCTCGTGAGGTGGGCGGGTGTGGAGTGGTGGTACTGCTGCACAGCACAAAGCGTACTGACTACTAACGCTGACCAGTGAGGCAGTGATCACTATTCACTAGTGAGGTTTTCACAAACCCAATCTACTTTTGTCTTCTTTCAAAATAGCCATGGCATTGGCAGCTCATCATAACTTTTATTTATTTTCAACTTCAAAGATAACCTTTTTAGTTTTTACTATATTTACACCAATGATTTATTTATGAAGTATCATTCTATTCTTAAATTGACCTTTAAAATTTTAAAATCTAAATTCCAGATTTATATTAGCTCATTAGATTTTTTATATCAAAATCTTGTGACATACAAAAGTTATCCATTTTTGAAAAAAAATTTAAGTATTTATTTTGAATTTTGTATAAGTGATATATAAAACATTTTTTTTTTGAGGTGGTAGGTAAAATGCTTACCAGAATTTTCATTAATAAAAAGAAGAACATTTACATATGACCCAAAAAAAAGAAAAAAACAAAACAAAAAGAAAAAAAGAAGCGGCAGCAAAAGAGATGTGAGTGTCAGGGAGGAATGGAGAATGGAGAGGCGAGATGTGAACTCAATGGCAAGGCAAGGTAAGGGCCGGTACAGAGGCGAGGCGACGGGTACGGTGCGACCAAGAGGCGAGGTGACGGGTACGGTGCGGCCCAGAGGCGAGGCAGCGGGGTATGGCCCGGTGCAGAGGCAAGGGTGGGCGGGGTACGGCCCGGCGCAGAGGCGAGGGTGGTGAGGGTGGACGAGGAGGGTCGGCTATGGCCCGACATAGAGAGACGAGGCGAGGTACTATGCAGCACAAAGGCGGGGCGGGTCAAGGTACAGCGTGAATTAAAGAGGCGAGGCTGGTCGGGGTACGGCAAGGCGCAGAGAGCCGAGGCGGGTCGGCGTATGGCACGGAGACGAGGTGCAGTATGAAGCGGTGTAGAGGCGAGGCAGGGCCGAGTATGGCGCGGTGAGGCCAGAGGCGGCCGGGCAAGTGGCGAGCGTGGTTGCGGCTGCGACTAGACTGGAATGTACAGGAGTGGGGGAGGGAAGGATGTACAAGTGCGCAGGGTTGGAGCTGCGGGGAGGCCGTCGGCGATGTGATCTTCCTGCCTAGGGTTTGAATTTTTGTTTTTGTCTATCCCTAAAAATAAAAAATTAAACATGACTATTCCCGATTCAAAACATATTTTCCAGCTATCCCTACTTTCTGAACGTCAGCGGTCACATGCACAAACTAGACGTCGACGTTAAGACATATGCACCTCTCACCCATATCCCAAACCTGACCGCCAAAGTCCAGGCGCCGACGGC
This sequence comes from Cyperus esculentus, assembly GCA_030179965.1. NCBI lineage: Eukaryota > Viridiplantae > Streptophyta > Magnoliopsida > Poales > Cyperaceae > Cyperus > Cyperus esculentus. Next base: position 3,972,679 of record JASGLE010000033.1, on the reverse strand, counting down.
CTGACCGCCTCACCCTAGCCGCCGGTGGCCAGACCTCAAAACTCAATGCAGCTTACTCATTGAGCACTAGAAGGTACTAGAGAGGCATAAAAGTAAATCCAATTAAATTAGATGGAGCAGCTTACTCATCACTCTTCGTAGAGAAGCCACTGCCAGGAGTAAGCCACGCAAGCTAGTAAAGAATCAGAGTCTTTGAGCAAGTTCATTTCATATTATAGTTAAATTTTACACATCCAACCTCAGAGTCATATCAAATGTAAGAAAAGACCCTTTCTTTTAAATAATATTTCAATATCTTAATTCTTCAGATTTCGGGTGTTCCATACATATCGTAGCTAATTAGCATATATATTTAATTCATAATTCATTAGGATATCATATATATATATATATATAGAGTAAATCTAGCGTGCTCTTAAGCTCACGGGGCCTCCCGTGAGCTTAACTCCAAAAACGTGTCAAACCATATCCAAATTTTGATTTATATGGCTCAATAAATTCTTTATATCAAAATCATGTGGTATGTAAAAATTTTCTATTTTTGGAGATTTTTAAGTATTTATTTCAGATTTTTTAAAAGTTACATATGAAACTTTGATTATTTTATTAATATTGTATAGTTGCTATTAAAAAATCCGAAATAAATACTTACAAATCTCATTAAATTTAATGATAAATCAAAATTTCATGATGGTTTAGTATGATTTTTGAGTTAAGAGCACGGGAGGCCTCCGTACTCCTAGGAGCACACTAGTTTTACTCTATATATATATATATATATATATATCAATGTATAATAATTTATAACTCAAAGCTTGTGAATTAAAATATATCTTAGTTTTTGCCAAGAATTGAAATATCACACAAATTTTTTTCATTTTTAGAGTTTTTAAGTATTTGTTTTGGATTTTTCAAAATGACTCTAAAATATTTTTTTAAATGAATTTTAAGGGCGTGTACCTGATTGTATGTAATTATTTGGAGATAAGCCATTAAGGTAATTAAAGAATCTTCTCATTATTTTAAAGTTATGTTGACTCATGGTGTTAATTTCTTGACCAGCTTGCATTTTTTTAACGGTCTTCTAATAGCATTAAATTATAATTTTCTAAGGGCGACAAGAACAATTTACTGCCTAGACACTACAGTATTTGTACCTGATTGTATGACAAAACTGAAGCCATGATTGTCAATGATATTTTTACTTGCAATTGAAATGATATATTGTAATAGTTTGTGGTCAAACCTGGAATAAAACTTGTCATTTGGATAACAAAAAAAAAGATAGTTTTTTTTGTCACAATTGGACATGGACACATGGTGAACAAGACTAATAAATTTCATTGGCAATTAATTAATAACATTTGGTACTGAATCGTTGTCAAAGCTGAGTCGTTCCCAAAATGAAATATATCATCCAACGTTTGACCGCCGGCGGCTTGAATGGGGCGGCCAGACTGCTGGCGGCCCAATCCGGCCGGTCAGGTTTTGGATATGTGTGGAAGGTGTATATGTTTGAACGCCGGCGTCTAATTTGTGCATGTGACCGCCGGTGTTCAGAAAGTAGGGATAATTAGAAAATATGTTTTGAATCGGGGATAGTCATGTTAAATTTTTTTTTTTTTTAAGGATAGACAAAAAAAAAAAAATTCCCTAGGGTTTCACCTTTTCTGTTTGAACTTTGGAGTCGCCTTTTTCTTTCTGCTCGTGAGTCGCTGAAAGCAACTCCGATATATAAAACATTGAATGTCTATTAGCATTGTACAGTTACCTCTAAAGATTTTAATTGATTAATTCTTGCAATGATTAATTTTTGTAATATAAGGTGAGCTTATGCAACGGCCATCAGCCCATCAGGTACCATTTTTTATTCTAGTTGCTTTTGCAATGCTCTTTTCTTTAGTCAATTTTCTGTATAAACTGTTATATTAATTTTATATGCATAAAACTAATATTTCTTTTGAATGGAATTATTTCTCTCTTAGCTCGTACGAAAATATCTGTATTTACAAATATTTCATTATTTGATATACTTGAGACATTTAAATTTAATTGATAGTACGTACTTGATCCATGTCTGATATGCTTTTTGTTTTGAGTTCTTGCATGCATTTCTTCCAGTTGATAGTTTCTGGCCGTTGTATATTTTGGTTGTGATGGACAGAGTTCGTTGAAAAGTTTGATATGTTTATGCCTATCTTTTGATGTATCTTACTTTTATTTAACTTTTCTTCTTATATATTTTCGTTGTCTACCCGAATCTCGTCAATGCTTAATTAAATTTATCAGCATTGCTAGCTTAACCTGATTAATGCTTAATTAATTCATTCATCAGCATTGCTAGCTTGACCCAAACCTCGTCAATGGATAACTCGGAGGAGCATATCATTTGAGAAGACAATTAATATTATCTGTAACTCACAATCTGAAAGTCTTCTAACTAACTATATATGTCCGATCATCACAATATTGTATTGTTCAGAATGAATGCTCCATAAGAAATGACGGGACTGTCTATATATGTTATTCCTGCAACAACTGAGCCTTTAACACCTAACAATTTGATGTCATGTCATCAACAACCTTGGGCTCACTGCATGCATGGCACATGCAGTCTTAGAATGAGTGAGTGCACCAACTGCAGCTAGAGGGAAATTAATTAATTAAGAAATTAAACTAATAATTAATAAAATTCTTATGCATACCACCTAGCCTTGTTTGTTACTGTACATATCTGTTTTTTTTTTTTTTTTTTTTTTTTTTTCCAGAAATCCGGTTGTAACTATACATATCATATTATCTTTTTGCTAAGAGTAAATATATGTCATCAGATAATTAGATCACACAATTTTTACAGACAATTGCACCTCTTTGCAATTTTTATTTTACTGTTAGGTTTTGAGAAGAGAAGTGGAAGAGAGGAGACAAAGAGACACTATCTCAAAGACAGAATAACACTCTAAATTGATTCATCTTCGGTTCTGAGTTTTACACATACTAATAAGGAAACTTACAAATATAACCTTGGAAATATTAGTAATATGAAAGTAGTGAGATATGAGACATATCTAACATTTACAATAAATAAGAATTTTCCAGCTAAACTCACAATCTGAAGTGATCCAATGTAGACTGACTGTGAAGGCCTTTTTGACTGTAATACAACAAGAAATCTTGGACTGTAGTTTCCTTGTAGAGGGGAGGGGTTTCCTCTGTTATTAGCTCTTTCAGGGGACCATAAAGTCTATTATGTGCAGGGTTGGAGTGAGTTCTAAAGAAGCAAGCTACAGAAATTCTAGGACCAGTACTCTTTGCAATCACTCTATGCTCTACACTTTTGAACTTATCATTTGATATCAACTGCGATGTTGAGAAAAAACAAATAAAATACACATTAGTTCTTAGCATAACATCAGTAGCCTTGTCATTCATACACTGGCATATTAATTTTCTCATCCTATATATGTTTGATATCTTTCATACAAATGTCTGTTGAAGTAATAGAAGTCATGGAGGAGCTACCGAACACAAACCTACAGGGCTGTCACGTTTTGTTGCGTTGATAACCATTGCACATAAAATAAACTTCGAGAAACAGAAGTATAAGAAAGAACATGATATACAATTGAAGATTACTGAGCATATTCAAGTCTGTGTTTATTAGTATTGATTGTATTTCGCACAAGAAATTCTGACATTATATGCAGAATGTAATGAATTGTAAAAGATAGGGGCCAAAACTTAGCCAATTTAGATGATGCTGACAGCTCCTGGGTTTGTTTTGATGTTTCCAAGAGTTGGGACAGTCTGGTGGAGGACCAGGATGGCGCATTGAAAAATGAAGTTTCTTTGTAAAGAACTCTGATCCTCCCCAAATCGGGTAATTTTAGGATTTTAGTAGGAAGTTCTATTTTCCTTTTATATACTATTATGGATGGGATGAAATCAGTGAGTTGTTGTGATCCTATCTTTAACAAGAAATTTTATAAAAAAAGAAGAAAAAAGTGATTTGCCAAATCCTCGTTGAAACCTGACAATCATAAACTATATTTACAATATAGGGCTTACTTGTAAAAGATTGCCGAGATTTACAACTAGCGCTCCATGCAGAGGAGGCACATCAATCCAATGGTTTTGATAAAAGATCTGTAACCCACCAATACCATCTTGTAGAAGCAGGGTCATAAAACCAAGATCGCGATGCTTGGCCGTACCAACTGTGAGATAGGGCTCTGGGCATGGTGGGTAGTAGTGACCAACCATGGTGAGTCCTCTATTGCACTCTATCTCTGTTAGGTGATTTGGTTCAAGACCAAGTGCCTCTGATAATAGCTCAAACAGTGTGACACCAAGTTTCTTAATGTAGGTTGCATATTTCAGTATTATGTCCCTATAGCACAAAGCTTAATAATCAGGAAAACAAATTTAACAGTTGTTAAAGTGTTCTTGATCTAATTAAGAGCTCATGTTGCCTACTAAGAATGTTTAACTTTTATAAATGACATTACTTAGACTTAACTTTAAGGTCAAACTTGTTTATTTCTGTTACAATCTGGTTTAACGGTTGCTTAAACTCTATTCCAGCAAGATATTATTAGAAGGCGCGGTAAAAGTACTCCACTTTCCCTTGAGATCGGTATGACAGTACCAAAGATTTTACATGTACGTACAGTTTAGTTAAAATGTGAAATCATAGCACTATTGGTTTTCTTAACCCCCGATAAAGTGCATTCAAATGTGGACAGTGATCTGCCGTGAAGTAAATGTAGCATAGCCTAAATTAGTGTAAAATATTGTCTAATCTTGAAATTCATCTGTGTTATTACGAATGTGGACTACTCTACTTAGCACAACTTGTACCAGATTTATAATCCCAAAACATCAGTAAGACCACATCATAAAACCAAAAAAAAAAAAAAGAATTACCTACAAGCGACAGGCAGCTCATCCGGATTTGGTGGTTGTGGCGCGATGATGATGTAGATGGTGTCACGCCAGTTTGCAGCTGGAGATTGGTAAAGATCAAAATTGCTGTTGTACATGATGGTGTTGTTAGCATCCCGTGTGTAGTACATCTTCTTGAGCTCAGCAGGTGCCTCGTGAAACTGCTGAACTGCTTGAAGCATTTGATGGAGCAGCTCTAATGGAATAGCATGGTTTACTACCTGAGCAATTAATTAATTAATTAAGAGGGTTGTGCGTGTTAGCTCATGCACTAGTCCTACCTAGACCAGTCAGATTGGAACTTGCACATATAAATTTGTACCTGAAAGAAACCCATGGTTTGTGAGGCGTGCTTGACCTTTCTGACAGCTCGACTCCTCAGTGCAGCATCAGAATCCACTCCAGTGAGGTCAATCACTGGAATTGGAATTTCTACCGGTACCGGTACCACTGCCGGATCGGGATCGCCCTGTTCAGGATCAGGAGGCTGAATGAAGAATTGAGGAATCTTTGTAATTCCAGAATCGACCAAGCCCTTGACGCCCAATTTGGTGTCGTCAAAGGCCTTCAGCTCACTGGCTCGGTCATACTCATAGGAAGCCATGGCCATAGGAGCAGGCCTTCAGCTCAAATAGAAATTATAGACTGGTGAGTGAGGAGGTGATTTGAGTGGTACGCCAGCTGTTGTCGTTGAGCACCTGCTGCTTCCCTTATTTGCTCCCCTCCCAACTTTCTTTCTTAGGCGTTACAATCTTCACCAAAAGAGTATCGTAACCTCACTTCGTATTATTAATAGTATCGTAACCTCACCCCTAACGAAAATGGCCCCCTTTCATCAAATGGTTGAAGGACTGTTCATTTTACCGATTTACTAATTCAGATATGCTAGTGTGACTTTGTGAGGTAGTTTCAGTTTTAGGAAAGATAAAAAAAAGGTCTTCCAGTAGAGTTTTTTTAAATAACATAATAAACAAACTTGTCTTTCTCTAGAAGCTATGACGTAAAATTGTTTTCACATATGACGTTGACCAAGGCGCAACTTGGGCCCAGGGGTCACGCCCTAAAGAGTACACTTTTTCTGGGCTCGTCCGGTGCCCCTGTGGCTGGAACTAGTTTTTGGGGGTGTACCTCTACTTGCGTCCCCAAAATTTTTTTTTTCCTACTTGTAATTGTGACCAGCTTGGATTTTTTCATGAACTTTGTGAATTGAGGTTATACGTTTTGTGAAGAGATCCAAATCAATATTTATACCCGTTTATAACTCGATATATTTATGTTGTTTTCATTTAATTTAATATTACTATGGAATCTACAACAAATAAGTCATATAATTTTAAAGGAGGAATCAAACAATTTAATTTTTTGTGTACACGCAAAACACTGTATATACAATACATTCCATCAATTAGTTTTATTATTTAATAGTTTAAAATGTAGTCGCTTTAGATTTGATTTCATGGTCAGTAATTGATAACAAAAAACATACTCATTTGATCCCTCCTCGTAATAGTACGTGTCTATGTGATAATAAGCTGCTAAATATTTTTTAGTTCATATAATATGTAACTCCAAACAAAAGGAAAAATAATAATAATATTGAAAATTGAAAAAAAAAAACAAAAGAAAAGAAACATCTCGTGTCATATAATGATATAACTTTTGATAGGAAGCTCCTCACGAAACGTATAACCCCAATCTGGAAACACAATTACAAATATGAAGAAAAAAAAAGTATTTATTTATTATATCACCAATTTTGTAAGTATATCTTAGTATCAGAATCAGAAAAAAATATAATTCGAACAAGAAAAAAAAATATAAAGTGAAATTCTTGGAAACCGGTAAAACTATTCTGATTTTAAGGTGGAACGGGAATGAATCCTTCGTATTTATTTTATAAAGAAGGAAATAAAAAAGAAGGGGTGTTGCTTTCCCTTTGAAAGGAATAAAGGTCTTCAAAATAATTTCTAAACCTAAAGATTCCAAAAAGAAAAAAGAAAGGATTCCGGAACAAGAAAATACTTTTTAAATTATCTCAACAGTGTAATTCGATCAAATTGATATTATCTTTTGCTAAGAACAAATAAGTATGTCATTAGAAAATATGAAGGTTCAAAAAAAAAAAAGACAAATAAGTATGTCATCAGAAAATTGGATAACACACTTTACTGACAATTGCATGCCTCTTTGCAATTTATTTAATTACCACAAATTATAAGAACTAGGGTTGACCCCGCGCTTCGCTGCGGATGCATGGTTCGATTCTTGTTTCGTTGTTGTTTTGAGTTTGAATTATTGAGCAAAAGTACAATATCAAATTATGTTTAATCATATCGTAGATCACCATGACCCTAACGTAAGAAGGCCAACCTCATGATAAAAATAAGAAAACTGTAATCAATTTCAAAAAATAAAAGCAGAAATTGATGTCTATCTCGTCATAAGTGGTTTTCAAAATAGTTTATTTTTCCGGCCACTATATAACTTGCCTCATTTTTTTTAAATGAGCCTCGAAAAATACAAAATCACCATTTTCGGCCCTGTTACATGCAATTTTGAATTATAGACGGACGTTGGCATCCAACCGGGACGCTACGGTACCGCAGCATCCCCAACATCAGTGGGACGCTGCTGAGAACACCCAAACACATTTACCTAGGGGAATACCTTCAAAAGTAATCCAAATCATGAGCATTGCATGCCTATTAATTGTAGTTTTGCATCCATTCATTGAAGTTTTACATCTTTGGCCATTTCTCTCGTAGTTTTTGGATATCTTCTATTCTTCTGCTATTTTCTCTTGTTTTCAAAGCACTTTATGAAGATGTGAATGATTGAATGTGATCTGCCTCGAAAAGACGAAGAAAACGAGCCCTAGAACGTCGAAAATCTCCACCCGGATTGTCTAGAAAGCTGAAAACACTGTTCACTGCGCAGAAACTACAACCCTTACGGTCCGTACGGAATCCTTACGGACCGTAAGGTCCAAAACTGGAATTTCGAGCAGAATTGGCAGATTTGGCTGATGGTTTCTAGGCCGGTTTGGATGCTTATATACTCAACTTTGGGCGTTGTTTTGGGACAATCCTGAATACTTTCCGTCAACCTTTGAGAGGAAGAAAGAGCTTGACTTGGAGGAGAAGCCAAGGGGAGCCGAGGGGGCCGATCGGGACTTGACGGGGACAAGCCGGCGAGACGACGAGCAAGACACGCACATGCACCACTGGGAGCTGATCTTAACCACTGTTTCATCTCTTTTTCTTACTTGCTATGATTGTTTGGTGTTGCTTGTATCGCACGATGACTTGCTTTGTTTGTTGTACTTGCTTACTTGTTGCTGTTATGGCCATGTCCAGCTAAATTCCCAGTTTCTAGGACTAGGATGATGTCATAACTTGGTATTTAGTATTTTATGTGATTGCTTGGTTATCCTTTATTTTAGTTCTCTATGTACTATGTATGAATTGAAGTTGCAATCTATGCTTGGGTTGGGTGCTCAAACAGGTAACCAGTAGGTATCGGCCGGTACCCTAGGTTTTAAGCCTTAGTACGCATGTGACCGGCCCTAGTTTGTATTCAGAATGGGTTTGAGATCTGAGAGGGTAATCAGACACAACGCGAGAGCTGAGTCTTACGCTACCCGAGAGGGAGGTACACTTTGGGGCACTAGTACCAGAACTTAGATTGGGCTTACAAACGAGAGCTGCGGTATGTACTTTTGTTGGTTAGAATTCTGTTAGGAATTAAGCCAACAAGCGAGAGCTGAGGTTTGGTCATTGATACTGTTTGATACCATAACTAAACGTGTTTATACCAAGAACTCATAAATACCAGTTTACTTGTGTTGCGCACCAGTCGTACACGAGAGCGACGACTGGTACACTTCTATCTGACAGACGCGAGAGCGACGGCTGGTACACTTCTATCTGACAGACGCGAGAGCGCGGTTCAGTAGTCCGTCATTAAAGGGGATATATCCTTGACCTAAACTCACAATCTAAAGCGATCCAATGCAGACTGACCATCAAAGCCTTTTCGACTGTAATCTATACTCCATAAAGAGGGGTAGATTTCCAAGCACATCAACTATGTCACATCATCACTATTATTAGCCATTGATTTTGTTTGAAGCTCTTCATCTACTTTGATCCAATGACTTGTATTTTTTTCTCTCCTCATTAAATAAGATGAATGTGACATGTCTAAAACAAATTTTAACTCTTAAAATGGTCCAACATTTATATATGTTCTTATTTATAAATTATTGTATTATTATTTACTTACATAAAAAATACAATTTTTTTTTATTTTTGTTTAATATAAATATTTAAAATTTTATAAAATTTTTAGTTATTTATTTGATACCACTTTTGGGGCGAAGCTCGGGTTACAGCTCTAGTATAACATAAAGGGGAGTTTGCATATTTGCCACTCCAAAACCCTCTATTTGTAACTTTGTCACTCCAAACTTGGAAATTATAAATTTGCCACTACAAACTTAATAACGTTGCATTATTGCCATTAAATTTTTAAATGACCGAATTACCCTCAATGGCAGCCCCCCACACGCCCCCCCGGCAGCCCCTCACGCCCCTTGGCAGCCCCTCGCCCCGGGGGGGGGGGGGGGGGCTGCCATTGAGGGCAATTTGGTCATTTAAAAATTTTAATGGCAATAATGTAATGTTATTAAGTTTGTAGTGACAAATTTGTAATTTCCAAATTTGGAGTGCCAAAATTACAAATAGAAGATTTTGGAGTGACGTATATGCAAAACTATATCAAAACATTAAGCTAGACTATTATACTAACGTTAACATTTCGGAATGAAATGCTAACGCCTCAAATTTGATGTTATCGTGTCCGAAATCACGATTTATGGTGCTCAATAAATTTTTTATATGAAAATATTGAGAAATACAAAAATTTTTCATTTTTAGAGTTTTTTAAGTATTTGTTTTACATTTTTTAAAATAGTATGTACAAACATCAATATCTTATTAATATTTATAAGCTCTTTTATAAAATTCAAAACAAATACTTAGAAAACTCTAAAAATAAAAAAAATTTGTATTCCCCAATATTTTAATATAAAGAATTTATTGAGCACCATAAATTGTGATTTTGGACACGATAACACAAAATTTGAGGCGTTAGCATTTCGGACCGAAATGCTAACGTTAATATAACTAACTCCAAAACATTTTGTAAATATAGTAATAGTGCGGGCTGTGGAGAGAGAAAGAAAGAAAGAAAGAAGAGCCCAAAAGAAAAAGAAAAGTGATATTCATATTCTCGGCCAGTTATTAGGACAATATATCAAAAGTATTATGAGCTATTTGGATCAAAATTTTGGAGGGCAGATTTTCAAATTTGGACTGTAAGCGTTTCGATCTGAAATGCTTACAAAAACACCGTAGCTGGACTCTTATATGATGTACAATTTTGTAAGTAAAACATATGATTTGAATATTGTATACTCAAAGAAGAGGCATCTAACAATTTGTGTATATAATTATCCTGACAATTCAGAAAAAATATTCTCTTTTAATCAAATGAAAATTTCTAAACATGCGTTATTTTCATGTTCAATTTGTGTATATATGAAGACAATGCAATTCGGCCTCATTGCATCTATCAAATAGGCATCTTTCATGACTGCCTGCCGAGCATCTCATTAAATAATTTACTTGCTTCTTTACCGATTTATTTTTAGAGAAAAAGGTGCCGTCGCCGTAACTCTATCCCAAAAATCTCTCAAAGGGCCCAAATCTATTAATTAACCTATCTAGCCGTTTCCGTCTTTGATTACATTGATCAATATTTTCTCCTAACTTTTTAATAATCTCTTCCTTCTTTCTTCCTTTCTCCCATCTCCCCCTTCTTTGTTGCTATCTCTAACGCCCATAGGCATCAACCACTGTTATTGCCCGTTACTCCCTTGCCTACTCCATCTCCCACGACCTCCTGCTCCTTCCTCTTCGCAACTACGACTAGGAGTGGAAAGAAAACTCGTAGCTCGCTCGCTATTGGCTCGGGATCGACTCACTATTGGCTCGTTCGTTAAGCTCATTAAGCTAATGAACCGAGTTTGAGCTTAGTATGGCTCGGCTCGTTAAACTCGTTTGACTTGATAAATTATTACTAATTGCAATTCGTACTGCTATTATCGTAAATTATTAATATATTATACAACATATGGTCTAATATATATAAAATTGTTATGTAAAATGTGTATGAACATATTTTTGTTAGTCCTTTTGTTAATTTTTATATAAATTTTGATATAACATACTTAAAAATTTATCATTAAAAAATAAATTAACGAGCTTAATGAGCCAGCTCAGTCAGCTCGTTAATTAAACAAGCCAATCCTAAGCTTGTGTTTTTGACTTGTTAACTTAATGAGCCGAGTTTGAGCTTAGCCTATAGCTTGGCTCGGCTCGGCTCGTTTACACCCCTAACTATGACACTCGCCCCTCCGACAAGATCCTCTCCGTTGCTACTCCTCGTACCTCCTCTCCCATCTCTCCTCCCTCCACCCACCTTATACCTTCTCCCTTCTTCTCACTCTAAGCTTTATGATCGATATCTCTCCCTTGTCTCCGACGATCACCATCATTTTTAAGGTTAATAATATTGTATATGGCATACGTATGTACCTTTTCATTTGTATATAAACACTTTCTATTACCATATAAACACTTTTGATTGTTATATAAATACTTATGTTCCACTTTTATATCTGATGATTGCGGTCTCTCGTCTTCGGCAACCGCGATCTCTTTCGTATTTGGCGAACACGATCTTTCTTATCTCCAGCAAGCGTGATCTATCTCTCGTATTCGGCGATCCGGTCTCTCTACCGTATTGATTTCTAAGTCCATCTCATCTTTCTATATAAATACTATGTTTCTGTGTAAACACATTTTATTTATCTAAATACTCTCTTGTTATATAAACAATTTTTTTGTTTATCAAAATACTTATGCCACCTATATAAACACTTTTATCATCTATATAAACACTTAAGTGATTTATATAAACACTTATGACTCTAAGAATTAGCGCTAGAGTGCTTTGAATTAAGCACGTGGAGAATCAGCACAGCATAAACAAAATTACCATTTTTAGTAATATTCTTTGCACATTTTTTGTCAAAAAAGGAAAGTTAGTTTGAGGATTTAGTTTGGGGGATTATCAGTTGGACTCTTTGGCCTTTAATCAGCAACGCTATATGATTCAAGTTCCAAATCATTTAGGATTAGCGGAAAGGCACCACAGATCACAACATGCGATGTATTCAAGCACAGATTTTGTCTGCCCATTATTTAAGAGTGAGGCTACGGTGCTATTAATAATACAAATAAACTCGTACTATGGCTTTATATCATGATTTTTAAAGTTCAATTGATCCATCCAAACCGCTCAATGTGATCTCCATATGTTAATGCAGTTCTACACCAAATTTTATATTTTTAAAAATTTTTTAACTATATATTCTGATGTATAAAAATACAACATATTTGAATGGTCTATAATGTTTATATTAAGTTATTTTCTAATTATCTAAAAAAATAGTAAAAATCATCAAAAATTATAAAATTTGGTCTACAATGACATTTATATATGGGGATCATATTGAGCGGTTTGGATCGATCAATTGAACTTTAAAAATAATAATATAGAGCCGTAGTACACACCACTTTGTACTATTAATAGTACCGTATCCTCACTCACTCATTTAAGAGTATGAAATATTAACTTGACTACACCATCGGCGCTGCAGGCTGATTCTATGAAAACATATATTAGAAAAAGCAAATGACAAATTTGTATATCGATCCGGTCATTCGTGAGACGAGGCGGATATGCATTATCAGAATGATTGTAGTTCTGATAATTGATGGTTTTATCGCACCAGCAGATGATCAAAGTCTTGAGGAAACTTTGCAACACTGAAATTATGACCTCCTTTGCCACTGGCAGCCATATCCCTTTCTTCCACCTTACCTACAATCACATTATTACTGTATGTTGTAACACCATTGAATATGAGAAAAAATGCACTCCAAACAAAATATATTTGATAAATAAAGATATAACATCCAAGAAGTAAAAGTTCGTTTGATATCATGTTCTACTGTTTAGTAATACCAGCCGGTAAGCCTTTTGATCTGGACATAATCTACTTACTTGGTGATATCAATCATTTGGGGGCACTTGGACAATACAAGCACATCTAAGAAAATAAAGAAATGTAGGAAAATAAAACATTAATTAGCTCTGAGAACATAATTTTCTGAAGTAGAAGGATTTATTGCATAAACATGTTGCATGTCCTCCAGATTTTGTGTAGAAAGAGGATATTTGTACCTGCACCTATATCAAGTACCACTATTTTTATCTTTGGGCAGGAAGCTATTCAGACAGATAACCTTTTGATGTGTTATGGTCTTGACTACATTCTTTAACACTTCCTAAAATTGAGATTCAAGTGAAAATCATTTCCATAAACATAGCAACAATACCTGTCACTGCAGCCAAACTTGACAGTACAGTGATGATCGAGATGATTTGGTGAAATGGACTAATTACCTGTGAAGGCCTGATCTATTAGTGCTTTTGTCAGTAGGACTTGCTTTGGTGAACATACCAAGCAGAAGAATGCCAATTATGCCACAGCTATGCATGTCTCCCTGCAGTGATGCCTAATTAACCACCCTAATCACACTCCAGCAATAAAATATAAACACAGCTCACAGCTGTAGCCTTTTGGGAGAAAAATTATTTCATAAACAGTAATGTGGTACGTCGACAGCAGCTATTCGGTGATACTACCATCTATATTTTCACTAGAGTTCTACTCATAATTCATGTAATTCTTCATCTCTAGCATGTTCTGTCAAATTGACAGAAGGGCGTCCTGCCGGATCCCATTATTTCCATTTTTCGCATCGAGATATGAGAGGAAAAGAAGGGAAAACGCAAGATTTGACTATGAGGTTTGGGGAGGTTTGCAGTTCGAATTGAGGGTTTTGGGTCCAGAAGGGAAGGGATTCAAGGGAAGGGAGTGACGATTGGGAATTTGGGACTGGAGGAGAGCCAGTCGGTATCTCATTAACTTTTCAAAACGGACAAAATTGCCCTTTTTGCAATTTTCGGTAAACCCGCTCTTGCCTCTTGGTCACCGGCTAAAGCATGCATGGGGCAACCAGCTCAATATTAATTCTCAACCATTCGATTGAAAAAATCAGACGGTTAAGTAATTTTAGTCCTCATAGAAGAAACGCTCATGTCTTAATTTTATTACTTCAACAGACAGTACTTGTATGAAAGATATCAAAAATAGGATGAGAAAATATGCCAGTGTATGAATGACAAGGCTACTGATGTTATGCTAAGAACTAATGTGTGTTTTATTTGTTTTTTCTCAACATTGCAGTTGAAAAGTTCAAAAGTGTAGAGAATTAGTATCTATAGCGTCCGATTTTTTCAATCGGTATGGCAGTACCAAAGATTTTACATGTAAAATATTGTCTAATCTTGAAATTCATCTGTGTTATTCGGAATGTGGACTACTTAGCACAACTTGTACCAGATTCATAATCCCAAAACACCAGTAAAAATTACCTACATCATAAAACCAAAAAAAAAAAAAAGAATTACCTACAAGCGAGAGGCAGCTCATCTGGATTTGGTGGCTGTGGCGCGACGATGATGTAGATGGTGTCACGCCAGTTTGCAGCTTGAGATTGGTAGAGATCAAAATTGCTGTTGTACGTACATGATGGTGTTGTTTGCATCGCGTGTGTAGTACATGTTCTTAAGCTCAGCGGGTGCCTCATGGAACTGCTTAACTCCTGCAAAGCATATCATGGAGCAGCTCTAATGGAATACCATGCATGGTTTACTAGCTGGTCTAGTCTAATAAACATAAACATATGATATGATAGTCTTCTAGAAGAGTCAGATTGGAACTTGCAATATTTCATGAGTTGGAAGCTGAGTCAAATTAATACAGAAGAAATCCGATCGAGTAGGGATATATATACTAAAGATAGTATTTCTATAGGTACGTACCTGAAAGAAGCCCATGCATGGTTTCTGAGGCGTGCTTAACCTTTCTGACTGCTTCACTCGATCCTCAGCGCATGATCATCTCCAGTGAGACAGTGAGAGTGAGATCAATCAATGGAATTCCTACTGGTACTACTGCTGCCAGATGGAGATCGCCAGCTTGTTCAGGAGGCTGAAGGAAGAACGGGGGAATGTATGTTTGTGATTCCAGAATCGACCAGGCCCTTGACGCCCAATTTGGTCTCGTCGAAGGCCCTCAGCTCGCTGGCTCTGTCATACTCACAGGACGTTGCCATAGGAGGCGTGCAATAGAATGAATGAATATGAATAAATGAATGGGCAATATATGGCCTTCAGCTGTTGAGCACCTGCTTATTTGCTCCCAACTCTCTTTTTTAGGCGTTACACTCTTGACGAAAAGAGTACGGTACTATGAACGGTATAGCTACCATGGCTTATACTTATTTATCTAAAAAATAGTTATAACATTTTAGAAAATATAAAATTTTGTCATTAATAACATTATGGAGATCTAAGCTATTCGGATCGACAATTTGAGTTTTAAAAATAATAATATAGAATCGTAATACGGACTACTTCGTATTTAATAGTATAGTAGTCTAGTTTTTTTTTTTTTTTTGAGAAAAATAAGGGTCATGCCCCTATTTTGGATTTTATTGAATGACAATTCAATATTACAAAAGTCTAAAAAATAAAAAAACATAAATGAAAATGAAAAGGATCTCATAAGAGATGAGATCACTGAAATAAAGGAAATTAAAATTAAAATCAAAAGTAGAATATAAATCTAAAAATCTAAAAATCTTGAAGCTTTAAAACTATTATTAAGGCACTCTTCTTATTCTTCGTATTTCCTGGCTTGGTCCCTATTCATCTCTCACTTCCTGTATTAACATCTCAATTGTTTTATTTTGTTCTCTAAAGATTCGATTGCAACGCTCTCTCCAAGTCGCAAAGGTACATAGCAATCGCCATTATCTCTCTGACGCTTTTGCAAATTGAAACGTTGAGAACAATCTCCTGTGAGGTGGTTTGATTGAAACTTGGTGGTGCAATGTTCAATCTCTAAAACAGCAACATCCTCAGTTGTGAAAAAAAATGGACATGTAACAAATTTCCACCAGTATGCAGCCTCTTTTTCTCAACACTTCCGCTGTGAGTATCTTGTTTTGAACCATCATCCAAATGAAAACCTGCATTCTAGGTGGTATTTTCAAGTCCCAGATTGTGTATAAATTGCTAGAAATGATTGGACCTTGCTTGATGAATAAATAGAGAGACTTAGTTGAAAATTAATATTCCCTGGCTGGATTGTTTCCATGCCGGCACATCATTTTCATGAGGCACCGGCACAGGCATTTCAAGGACCATTTCCAACAGTTCATGAAGCTGTTGTTGTGCATCGGTTGACAAATTGTGTTGAAAAAGCAACTCTGTAACGGCCCGGATTTTTACAAAGGGCAATTTGAGCCGTCCGCCGCGCTTTTCAACGCAAGGCGTCAAAACAAGCAAGTCAACAACACCATTTCATTCCACAAGTTCATAATACATTTTACAACATAATATTTTTTTTATCAACATACAATAATTAAAACAAAATACAGCGGAAGTCTTTTTCTTACAACAAATTAAAAATAAATATTTAAAAGCAACTTCAAAACCCTTCATTTACGTGGTAACTCAGCAATTTCTTCCTCACCTACGAAAAAGGGGCACAAAGGTGCGCATGAGAAACCGAGTGTTTCCCAGTTCAAAAAGGGAATTCCAAACGAATGATACAAAGGGAGAGCAATTTCAAAGCATCAAAATTGATCCATTTTAATCATTTAGTCTAATAACAAAACTAATATCCAATAGCTTCGATTTTCTAAATTCACAAGTTCGATTCTTAAACGTATCACTTTACTATAATAAATTAAATGACCTAATTTACTTGAATATAAGGTAATAACATAGGAACATAATGTTTATAATTCTATGTCTAAAGTAAATTTTCAATTTATATCTCGTAATATCATAAACAAAGCTATTCATTTTTTTTCAAATAAATTTCGATTTCAGATTTTCTATTTCTTATACTAAGTCTTCATAAAATCAATTCATATGTCGATCTATATTATCTCAAGTCCGGTTTTTATAGAACTGGTCAAACTGATGAACGAATCTCAAGTCCAGTTTTTATAGAACTGGTCAAACTGACGAACGAATCTCAAGTCCAGTTTTTATAGAACTGGTCAAACTAACGAACAAATACTCAATACAGTTTTTATAGAATTGGTCAAACTGACGAACGAATCTCAAGTCCAGTTTTTATAGAACTGGTCAAACTAGTCGAATGATCTCAGGTCCGGTTTTTATAGAACCAGTCAAACTACGTACGTTACGAATCATATCTCACAAAGTTCTTAGGTTCAAATTACTATAGGGTTTTAATTCCATGATTTTAATTTCACTTCCTTTCAATTTAATTAATAACATTTCTTCAACTATCTCCAAACCCATAAATATCTACATCAAACTGTAGTCGTATAAAATAATCACATTAATTGTATTATCTGCCTTATTATATTCAAACTTAGCAATATAAAATTGTTCATGATAATTTATAATTAATCTGGATTAATCAATAACAAATACTATTCTTAATAATATCGCATAATAATGTAAACTAATACAATATAAATCATAATACAGAACCTAATTCAAATCAATAGTTTATATACTGTCATATACATCTATTCTTATCAAGTATAAATTATATCTCTAAACTATATCAAATTAAAGCTATCATTTAAATTATTTAGCACAAGTGAAATCACAGATTATCACATATTTCGATTAATTTCAGATTTTGGAACTTAGATATTTGCAATGTCTCGGACAATAAATCAAATGATAACATTGCGATTCACAAGATAATTGATTGTTTAACAACAAAACAATCATCAAACTTAAACAAAAGATAATAACCAAAGGAGGACCACGCACCTTCAATTCCGTTAGTTCGTCGGATTGTCGGTTTGACTTGTGCCGTCTCGATTGCCGCTCAAACGTTCCATCACCGCACGTGCAAGGCCTCGACCGCCAGGTGTCCTGACTCCTCACCTTTCTCTCGCTCTCTGTCTTGATGTTCTGCGCAAGGACCAGGGGTGCTTTTCCTTTTTCTTTCTGAAATTTGGACGGCACCAACCAGGGGTTTTGCTTATTGGATCGATCCTGGTGGTTAGGTTTATTTTTTTTATTAATGAATGGGTGCGGCAGTGCTCTCGGAATTATGGTTACTATGGAGAGAGGCAGAGTGCCAAATGTTAATGAGGCGGATCATATATTACAAGCTCGATTTAATTAATCTTATACTCAATTATAGGAACGCTCTGGTCAATCGGAAACTAGCTTTCAATTTGATTTTTTTTTCCCTTTTTTTTATATCTATTTATAGCCTACTAATTATATCATAGTATTTAAATTAAATATAACAATTAAGTGATTACACATATCTACATATACCAATATATGAAAAAATAATTTAACTAATGGATTCAAATCATTAATTATGAAATTCAAAATTTTGGGATGTTACAAACTCTCTATCTACAAACAACAAGTTGAACACTTCCAGATATGAGAGTTCCTTGTCCATGGCAAAAGGTAAAAAGTTCTGGAAATCGAAATTTAAGTATCCCGAGTCCCCAGTCATTGTGCCAAAAACAAACTATCTCCCCTGACTTGATTTGATATATAGTTCTGTTCTCAAACACCGCACCAATTTCCTTCAGATCTTTTCATATCTATGGGACGGGACGGGCAGACACGGGTACGGGTTTCCCAAGTCATGGGTTGTACGGGACGGGTTGTACGGGGCAAACGGGACAAGCTGCCACCGGTTGAGTTTTGAGGGGATGACCATAATCAGCAATTTGGCCCGTCGGGTTAAAACGGGACGGGTTGAGATGGGATGGGCACAGACAGGTCACGGGTTAATATATATGTTTATATAAATATTTTTTTAATCTGAAAATGGTTAAATAACTAAAAATAATTCTAAAAAATTCCAAAAAGATTGCAAAAGCTCGAGTAAAAATTGTATTTGATATAATTATTGTGTTTAACTCATAATTATGAATTCCCAATTAATAAGTTATTACATTATATTATATGTCTTGTTCCTTCTATGATGTTAAATGGGACAGGACAGATGGACACGGGACGGGCATGCATGGGCGGTGGGACGAAATAGGACGCGTTAAGACGGGTTAAATTTTTGAAGGGTGACCAAAAACCGTCTCAAACCTGCTCATTGCAAAAGCACAGGCAAACACGGGTTAGGTGCACGGGCAGGTTCGCGGGATACGGAAGCGGGTGGACGCGGACCGGGCTGACCCGTACTAGCTTTAGCATAACACTATCGTAGCCTCACTTAGTGGTGTAAACAGGTCAGGTTGGTCAGGTTTCACATGGATTGGCAATCCAAATTATTATAGTCGGGTTGTATACAAATTTCAATCCATAACTAACCAACTTACAACAAAAACCATTCAATTCGGATTTCAATTTAGTGGTCGGGTTTCACGGGTTTTGCGGATTTCAATTTAAGATATTAATTGTAAGAAAATGTAAGTAAAAATAAGTTATGATAAAAAAAATACAAGGAAATCAATACATGCTAAATAAAAGTAAAAATATTATAAGTTTTCGATTAAAAATTTTAAATATCATAAAAAATCATTACATTTCTATAAAGATATTGTAATTTTAATTAGAATAAAATAAATCATTCTACAAAATTTAACACAAATTGGTCGTGTTGGATTTTATTGATCGGGTTGAATGGATTGGACTTATATCCCTAGCCTCAGTCCTAACTAAAATGCCCCCATTTCATCAAATGGTTTAATGACTGTTCATTTTACTTATTTACTTATTCAGATATGCTAGTCAGCTAGTGTGACTTTGTGGGGTAGTTTCGGTGTTAAGAAAGAAGATAAATTAATGGTCCTCGAGTAAAGTTTCTTTAAAGGATCAAACTTATCTTTCTCTAAGAGCCATGATGTAAATATATTTTCACATATGGCCTTAATCAAGGCGCAACCTAGGGTCACACCCCAAAGAGTGCACTTTTTTTGTGCTTGCCTAGTGCCCCCTCTGGCTGGAGCCAGTTTCTGGGGCACATCCATACTTGCGTCCCCATTTGTTTTTATATACTTGTAATTGTGACCGGCTTGTAGATATTTTCATGAGATTTGTGAATTGGGGTCATACATTCTGCGAGAAGATCCAAATCAAAGGTAATGTCCGTTTATAACTCGATATATGTCTATTTTTCATTTAATTTATTGTTATTTGGAAAATCGTTTTTACAAAATAAGTCAAATAATTTTAAAGGAGGGATCGAATGATATAATTTTTTGTGAACACGTAAACATCATATATACAGTATATTTCATCAATTATGTTTTTGTTTAAAAGTTTAAAATGTAGTTGTTTTAGATTTGATTTCATGGTCAGTGATTGGTGACAAAAAACATGGTCATTTAATCCCACCTCATAATAGTATGTCTACGTGATAATAAGCTGCTAAATATTTTTTAGGTCATATGATATGTAACTTCAAACAAAAGGAGGAATAATAATAATATTGAAAATTGGAAAAAAAAAGAGAGAGAGAGAAACATCTCGAGTCATAGAATAATATAACTTTTGATACGAAGCTCCTCACAAAACATATAACCCCAATCCGGAAGAAGTTGTGAAAAAAATCTACAAGTTAGTCTCAATTACAAATATGAAGAAAAATAAGTATTTATTTATTTATTTATCATATATATTATCTTTTGCTAAATACAAATACATATGCCATCAGAAAATTGGATGACACAGTTAACAGACGGTTGCACCTTTTTGCAATTTATTTATCACAAATAAGAATATTGGAGCTAAACTCACAATCTGAAGTGATCCAATGCAGACTGACCATCAAGGCCTTTTCGACTATAATATAACAAGAAATCTCGGACTGTAGTTTCCTTGTAGAGGGGTGGGTTGTTCTCTGTTATCAGCTCCTTCAGGGGGCCATAGAGCCTATTATATGCCGGGTTGGAGCGAGTATTAAAGAAGCATGCTACAGAAATTCTGGGACCAGTACTCTTTGCAAGCACTCTATGCTCTACACTCTTGAACTTATCATTTGATATTAACTGCAATTTTAGACAACAAAAATAGTAAATACAAATTACTTCTTATAGCATAACATCAGTATCCTTGACATCAATAAACTGATATATATATATAGAGCTAGACTATTATACTAACGTTAGCATTTCGGACCGAAATGCTAACGCCTCAAAATTGTTGTTATCGTGTCCGAAATCATGATTTATGGTGCTCAATAAATTCTTTATACGAAAATATTGGGGAATACAATAATTTTCTATTTTTTAATTTTTTAAGTATTTGTTTTGCATTTCTGAAAATAACTTGTACAAACATCAATATTTTATTAATATTTATGAGCTATTTTCTAAAATTCAAAATATATACTTAGAAAACTCTAAAAATGAAAATTTTTTTATTCCCCAATATTTCCATATAAAGAATTTATTTAGCACCATAAATCGTGATTTCGGACACGATAACAATAATTTTGAACCATTAGCATTTCGGTCCGAAATGCTAACGTTAGTATAATAGTCAAACTCTATGTATGTGTGTGTGTATATATATATGTATATATATATATATATATATATATATATAGAGAGAGAGAGAGAGAGAGAGAGAGAGAGAGAGAGAGTAAAACTAGCGTGCTCTTAAGCTCACGGGAGCCTCCCGTGAGCTTAACTCAAAAAACGTATCAAACCATATCCAAATTTTGATTTATATTGCTCAATAAATTATTTATATCAAAATCATGTGGCATGCAAAAATGATCCATTTTTGGAGATTTTTAAGTATTTATTTCGGATTTTTAATAGCAACTATACAATATTAATAAAATAATCAATATTTTATATGTAACTTTTAAAAATCCGAAATAAATACTTAAAAATCTCTAAAAATGAAAAATTTTTGCATGCCACATGATTTTAATATAAAGAATTTATTGAGCCATATAAATTAAAATTTGGATATGGTTTGATACGTTTTTGGAGTTAAGCTCACGGGAGGCCCTCGTGAGCTTAAGAGCACGCTAGTTTTACTCTATATATATATATATATATATATAGAGAGAGAGAGAGAGAGTTCAGCTATAATAATATGCATATCATGGTTTTACAGTGCTATGTAGTCTGTATCTCCATTTTCGGTGTCCAAATAGTCGATCCGAACTGCTCAACTTAATCTTTATATCAAAATATACTAGAAAACCAAATTTTATAATTTTTATAATTATTTTGCTATTTTTAATGATGGGGAGAAAATGACTACATCCAAGGGATCTGGTTTATACAAAAATAGTGATATTGTCCCCATCATTAAAAATAGTAAAAAAAATCTAAAAATTATAAAATTTGGTTTGCTGGTATATTTTGATATATAAAGATTAAGTTGAGCGGTTCGGATCGACTATTTGGACACCGAAAATAGAGGTACGGACCGCATAGCACGGTAAAACGATGATATGCATATTACCGTAGCCTAATTCTATATATATATAGAACAGTAAAACGGTGATATGCATAACAATATATGCATATTATTGTAGCCAGACTATATATATATATATATAGGAGAGAGAGAGAGAGAGAGTTGGGTTACGGTGATATGCATAGCAAAACGATGTTTTTGCTATGCGCTCGTATCTCAACAACCGTAACTCGGATGACCGATCCGATTCGATCGGTGCATTCTACATATTGAAAACTCATCGGATACATATCAAAAATCGTTAAAAATAGTTAGGAATCTCCAAAAATAGTAAAAATTAGTATCCGATGAGTTTCCAATATGTAGAATGCACCGGTCAAATCGGATCGACCATCTGAGTTACGGTTGTTGAGATATGAGCGCATAGCAAAAACATCGTTTTGCTATGCATATCACCGTAACCTAACTATATATATATATATATATAGAGAGAGAGAGAGAGAGAGAGAGTTAGGCTACAATAATATGCATATCACGGTTTGACCGTGCTTGCGGTCCGTATCTCCGTTTTCGGTGTCCAAATAGTCGATCCGAACCGCTCAACTTAATATTTATATCAAAATACTACTAGCAAACCAATTTTTGAATTTTTAGAATTTTTTTTGCTATTTTTAATGATGGGGACAATATCACTATTTTGTATAAACCAGATCCTTGGATGTAGTCATTTTCTCCCCATCATTAAAAATAGCAAAAAAAATTTAAAAATTATAAAATTTGGTTTGCTAGTATATTTTGATATAAAGATTAAGTTGAGCAGTTCGGATCGACTATTTAGACACCGAAAACGGAGATATGGACCGCATAGCATGGTAAAACCGTGATATGCATATTATTGTAGCCGGACTCTATATATATATATAATTTTGCTACGGTGAGTCATGACTCATGGGCTGCTCCGTGAGTCATGATCCAAAAACATATCAAGTCAACTCCAAATTTTGATTTATATGGCTTAATAAATTCTTCATATCAAAATCTTATAGCACGCAAAAAATTATCATTTTTAGAGATTTTTAAGTATTTGATTGAAACTTTTTAAAAGTGACTATACAATATTAATAAAATAATCAATATTTTATGTATCATTTTAAAAAATCTAGAATAGATACTTAAAAATCTCCAAAAATGAAAATTTTTTGCGTGCCATAAGATTTTGATATGAAGAATTTATTGAGTCATATAAATCGAAATTTGGAGGTGATTTGATATGTTTTTGGATCTTGACTCACAGAGCAACCCGTGAGTCATGACTCATTTTAGCAAAATTCTATATATATATATATATTTCATATCTTATTTTATATATTTTTTGAATGAGGACATAAACAAGTTTGCAGGACTATCACGTTCTATTGTGTTGATGATCATTGTACATGTAACATAATATACCCTTGGAGAAACAGAGATGAAAGAAAGATAATATAAACTGGTATACAATTAAAGTGACTATATATTTTACACCAAAATTCTGACATTATGTGAGATTTATTGTATAGGTACAGCATTGGTGCTAAAACATAGCCAATTAAGATGATGCTGACAAATTCAGGGTTTCATTATTGTATATGTTTTTGTGTCTCCAGTGGAGGTCCAGGATGCCAACTTAAAGTGACTTTCTAATATAAATAAATGCTCAACCACTTGATCTCCAAATTGGGTATTTTAGGATTTTAGGATTTTTGAAGCTTGTAAAATTTTTAATTTTCCCTTTTATAACAATAATTCTGCGTGGGATGACATCAGGGTTTCATTTGATCCTATTTTGAAAGAAGACTGAAAAAATAATTTGTCAAATTCGAAAACTTCATTAACAAATTAAATACTGCTTACTTGTAGAAGATCGCCAAGATTCACAACTAGCGCTCCATCCACAGGAGGCACATCAGTCCAATGGTTTTGATAAAAGATCTGTAACCCACCAATGCCATCTTGTAGAAGCACGGTGATAAAACCAGGATCTGAATGTTTTGCTGTACCGACTGTGAGATGGGACTCTGGACATGGTGGGTAGTAGTGACCAACAATGCTAAGCCCTTTGTTGCACTCTATCTCTTCAAGGTGATCGGGTTCAAGACCAAGTGCCTCGGATAGTAGCTCAAACAGCGTGATGCCTAGTTTCTTAATGTAGGTTGCATATTTCAATGTTATGTCCCTATATATATATAACACAAATTAATTAATTAAGCTTAGTACTCCTAAAAAAAAACAATGTTTCTTTTTATGTTATTTGAATGAGGTAGATTTAATAACCTGCAAGCAACAGGCAGATCATCTGGCTCCGGTGGTTCTGGTGCCATAACCATTACCATGGTGTCACGCCAGTTCGCGGCTTTTGCATAGTACAAGTCAAAATTGCTATTGAACATCATTTTCTTGCTTACATCCCTGGTGTAGTACTTCTTCTTGACCTCGACCTCTGCCTCGTGGAACCCCTTAACTCCTTGAAGCATTTCACCAAGCACCTCTAACGGAATGTCATGGTTTACCACCTGAATAAGAAGGGTCATGTATGTATAGACATATATAGTTGTAGTCTTCTAGACTGGTCAGATTGAACTTGCATTTCAATTGGCATACAAAAGAAAACTAAATTAATATATAGCGGTAACGGAAGTACGGAACTGCTCTGCTTGCACTATTATTGAAAAACTTCCTCAAATTTAGTTCTGGATAATAATTGTATAGCTTGCTATTTTTGGAACAGCTTCATTAATTATAAACTTGCAATATATATATATAGAAGCATGAAAATGGATTACAATAAATAATAAAACATATTATAAATTTGTACCTGAAAGAAACCCATGGTTTGTGAGGCGTGCTTGACCTTTCTGACGGCTCGACTCCTCAGTGCAGCATCAGAATCCACTCCAGTGAGGTCAATCACTGGAATTGGAATGTCTACTGGTACTGCTGCTGCTGCCTGTTGTTCAGGAGGCTGAATGAAGAATTGAGGAATCTTTGTAATTCCAGAATCGACCAAGCCCTTGACGCCCAATTTGGTGTCGTCGGTCAAAGGCCTTCAGCTCACTGGCTCTGTCATACTCATAGGAAGCCATGGCCATGGATAAGGGAGCGGTACAACTGCAGGAAGAGAAATCAATAATATATTTGCACAATGCACAGCTTAGTACGTGCTTAGTAGGGAGTCCATACCCCAAAAAGAGGGGTAGGATTTCTGGCATTTCAGCTATGCCACCTCAGCATTTTTTTTTAATTCATGATTTAAATATTTTACAGTATAAAATCTTCTTATTGGATAGCTTGAGAGTAATTGCTTAAGAGAATATGAGAAGTTGGATACCATTTCATATCCCGTAAATAAATGAGAAGATAGGAAGTCACATTTCTTTGCATACCTCTGTCCCTTCAATTCAACAAATATACTATTCATTATTTAAGGATATTTGGTTCTTACAACATATAATTATTCTCTCTATTACTACTTGCAACTCATTCCATGTTGTTATCAGGTATGGTACATATTTATCATCATAGTTTATTTTATTATTTTTGAATTTTTTTAAGATTACATAAAGATTCCAATATTATGATTCTTTGCCATTGATTTTTAGATTGAACATTTCCTTCCATCATTTCATAGATATATAACAACTAACAAATATATAATATTCGTTATCACTTAATTTTATGTGATTGATGACAAAGTATTGCATTGCATTTAACAGTAAAGAGGATGAGCAAAACATAAAAGTAGCCGTTTTTGGAGATTAAATTTTTAGCAGTTGTTTTTGGCCCTTTTACTTAATTTTATTGTTCTACTTTGCTTTTTTTTTTTTTGGTTTGTGAAACGTTTATTTTTATTGTACTTTCGGAGTGTTTTTGGCGAGGGGTTTGTCTCAATTAGATATATCAATTATTCCTTCTTGCACAATTTATAAAAGTTATATAAATGTTCTCCAATAAACATCTATCACCTCAACATTTAATCCTTAAATATTAATGTTCTTTTTAGGAATATCAAATCTATCTTTTTACTTGTTTTTTACACTAATACCTTATGTTTGTTCAATTACGTGTTTTGAATTTTTTGATATATACTGAACATTTTTTAAGATAAAATATTAAGATTAAGGATTTAGCCCTACAAGTTCAAATCCTTCTAAATTTATTTTTCAGTGTCGGGGCGAAGCCCGGATTTCAGCTCTAGTTGAAATAAAGATCGAGAGTAATAATTAATCATTAACAACTGGCCTGGCCTAAATAAAAATAAACCCTGATAAGTCAACTATATTATTTTTTCATATTTTAATACGCATTATATATATAATTTCTCACATATCAACTACCGGTTTGGACATTGGAAGAATACAAGATTATAAATAAATAATATTTTAGTGCCAGCACTTGAAACTGAATTAAAACACCCAAATCAAATGTCCCTTGTCGGAAAACTAAATTTCCTGGAGATTGTATTTGGTAATAGCTCATCATTGATAGGAAAAAAATAATTCAGTTCAACTTAATTAATATTTTTCTCTAAAAGCAAGTATTTTGAAGGAATAAATTCCTAATATTCCTATTAGGAATTGATAGTATTGTCTGCCGAACAGTGAATATAATTTATTTTTTATAGACTCTTAATTCCTACAAAAACCTATAGGATTTGTGTCTGCCGAACAGGCCCTAATTGACCTATTTTCTCTGAAAATCTTCATTGCTTTTCCAATTGGGCACCGCCCTTTAAACAATAGATATCGATCGACTCGGCCTCTTTAATCTGATCTTCTGCAGTAAATTTGTGCTCGACGATTCCAAGTGGCCCTCGTTGTAGCTAGGACTTTAATCACAGTCTCCACATCATGCTCAAATTGCCTAAGGAAAATATATGGACATTAATGCAATAGTATACAGATATACAGGGCAAAGCTAGCACATGCGCGCGATGTTATTGGGTTTAAAATAAGCACGTTTAGGGATCAATTTAACATTTATTTTTTGAGGTGGTTGGCAAATTAATTTTCGACTAATAAATTTTCATTAAAGAAATAAAAAGTTATGTACAAGATGCATTATTTACAAAACTAGGTTACTGGTTGCGCCTTTGATGCAAAACCTTAGCCGTGTTATAAAGGTGGGCACAATTAATTAATTAATTAATTAAGATGTTAAGTAATAATGAGGCAGCAAATTAAGTGTTATGAATGCTAGATGGATGTAAATTCAAATAAACATAGAAATTAAATTTTCTTTAGAGAGCTAGCATACAATAAGCTAAACAATATAAATAATAGCTTTAACGGGTCTACTGGTCTAGTACATGATCCATCCTATCCTATAAATGTAATTGTAAGGGCTTGATTGACCAACAATGTCAACATGCATGCATGCTTGCACCCAAATGAGACCAGACCAGACCAGACCAGCAGCCTTAATTGGTGTGGCACATTAATTAGCACCAATACTCAAATTAATTAATTAATTCTTAGCTGGAATCAACGTCTAATTATTTTTCCTGCAGATCGATCGATCTATGTCCAAAAGACACTAATTCAAAAAGGTAAGCATTTGTGAAAATTCCAAGATCAGACAAATGTTAAGTCAAAATTTTGAACCTATATATATATATATATGTTAAAAAGAGGAAGAAGATGGGCATATATATATAATTATCAATTGTCCATTACAAATAGAACGAAAAAGCAAAGCCTTAACTGAATTGCAACAACATTTTCTTTCAAGCTAAAAGCAACCAAATAAGTGATCTTCACAGAGATCCTGAATAAATAAATACGTAAAAATTAAGGAATATATATACATTAATCATGAACCACGTCATCACCAACCAATACTGAAAATATATATCAGGAACATAATTAAGATGTGGACCTATTTTAGTGGTTCACAACAAAACGGGTAAGATAACGGGTAAGACCGGTGAAATAGTATTGACACCTTCTTCTTGAATCCTCATATGTTAAAAGGGTAAGTGGGGTCCTACATATATTCTTTCTCACAATGGTCTAGCAGTCATGTCGAGACAATAATTAATTAAGTACTTCAACTCAATAATAATAAACTAATTTTACAACAATAATCCTTTTCGTTTCTGCTATATCTTTTGAATTATCTATGCCATCCATGAGCTGAATTGAATTCGATCGCCAGCATCCTAAAGTTCATTTCTATTTTGCCTATAATGCAATATTAATTCATGACAGTTAAAGATAATGTAGAAAGAGGAAAAGGCTAGGGTGTATCAAACACCTACATAAAAATCTTGAGATGGATGATAAATAACCTCACCTCACCTCAAACATAAATATATATATGACTCGGTGGTGGAGCTATCTGTTGTATAGTTAATTGAATATCATTGTAAGCTCGTTCAGATAATATCTTTTTTCCTCTGTCACCATATTCTAATAAAAGAACTAAATCATTGTCCACAGCGATAATAGTACTGGCATATGTATTAGACAAGGCTCGCAAACTCGGAATCGGAATCAGACTCAGTTAGTGGACTATGGACTCGGAATCGGCCGACTCGGATCAGAAACTCGGATTTTTGTCAAAAAAACTTATTTTACAATAAAAAATTAAAAAATATATAAAAATATTATTTAATTATCATTTTTTAACAAAATAATCTTACAAAACGTATTATGCACTTAATAGTCCACTAATTCGATATGATTCAAAGTATTCAAGCCAACCAGATAGCCTGATCAGAAAATCATATATATTTTTAATTTTTATAAAGCAAATAACTAATACTACATAGATAAGGTTTGAACAAACTTTTTACTGTGGCTTCAACAGTACGAATGAACAGTTTTTTTTTTTTTTTTTTTTTTGAGATTTCCATTTTTTGGGATTTTTTTTTTTTGGGGTTTTTTATTTTTTTTGGATTTCCTTTTTTTTCTTTTATTGCCCAAGTGAAAGTATATGGTGCGGAGTGTTTCTTAGACTACAACTTGGCCCATTTGGAGACTGTCCATAAGGAGTGTCGTGATTTTGAACAGTGCTTCTTTTTTTTTTTGGATTTTTTTTTTCGGATTTCTGTTTTTTTTTTTTTTGGGATTTTTTTTTTATTGCCTAATTGAAAGTATATGGTGCGGAGTATTTCTTAGACTGCATCTTGGCCCGTTTGAAGACTGCCCATAAGAAGTGTCGTGGTTTTCCAGATTCTTCTGTAGGGGTAATAATTACGAGAAATATAACTGAGTTAGACTAAAAATAGAGGAGTTAAATTCCTTATTAATTACTATCTTGCATTTCTGCCTTTTTTTTGTTTGTGTAACATCATCTAATATAGTTATAGTTTATATGGAGGCATGTGAATTTCGTTGTGGTCTGTTTTTTGGGATTTTCTTTTGTTGGGATTTTTTTTGGGGTTCTTTATTATTTTTTTTTGGGATTCTTTTTTTTTTTTATTGCCCAGGTGAAAGTATATGGTGCGGAGTATTTCTTAGACTGCACCTTAGCTCGTTTGAAGACTGTCTATAAAGAGGGTTGTGGTTTTGAACAGTGCTTCTTTATTTTTTTTTGGGATTTCTTTTTTTTTTTTTTGGGTTTCTGTTTTTTTTTTTGGGATTTTTTTTTTATTATTGTCTAAGTGAAAGTATATAGTGTGGAGTATTTCCTAGACTGCATCTTGGCCCGTTTGAAGATTGTCCACAAGGAGTGTCGTGGTTTTCCAGATTTTTCTGTGACGGTAATGATTATGATAAATATAACTGAGTTAGAATAAAATAGAGGAGTTAAATTCCTTATTAATTACTATCTCGCATTTCTGCCTTTTTTTGTGTTTGTGTAACATAATCTAATATGGTTATAGTTTATATGGAGGCATTTGAGTTTCGTTGTGGTCTGTTTTTTGGGATTTTTTTTTTTTGGATTTTTTTTTTATTGCCCAAATGAAAGTATATAGTGCGGAGTATTTCTTAGACTGCACATTGGCCCGTTTGAAGACTGTCCATAAGGAGTGTTGTGGTTTTCAACAGTGCTTCTTTTTTTTTTTTTTGGGATTTCTGTTTTTTTTGGGATTTTTTTTTATTGCCCAAGTGAAAGTATATAGTGTGGAGTATTTACTAGACTGCATCTTGGCCTGTTTGAAGACTGTCCATAAGGAGTGTCGTGGTTTTCCAGATTTTTCTGTGGGGGGTAATAATTACGAAAAATACAACTGAGTTAGACTAAAAATAGAGGAGTTAAATTCCTTATTAATTACTATCTCGCATTTCTGCATTATTTTTTTTTTTAACATCATCTAATATGGTTATACTTTATATGGAGGCATGTGAAGTTCGTTGTAGAACATAGATAAGGTTTCAACAACCTTTATACCGTGGATTCTACAGTGCGAATGAACAGTGCCATTTTTTTTTATTTCTGTTTTTTGGGATTTTCTTTTTTTGAGATTTTTTTTTGGGGGGTTTTATTTTTTTTTTATTGCCCAAGTGAAAGTATATGGTGCGGAGTATTTCTTAGACTACACCTTGGCCCGTTTGAAGACTGTCCATAAGGAGTGTCGTGGTTTTGAGCAGTGCTTCCTTTTTTTGGGATTTTTTTTTTTGGGATTTCTGTTTTTTTTTTTTTTTGGATTTTTTTTATTGCCCGAGTGGAAGTATATAGTGCGCAGTATTTCCTAGACTGCATCTTCGCCCATTTGAAGACTGTCCATAAGGAGTGTCGTGGTTTTCCAAATTTTTCTGTGGGGGTAATAATTATGAGAAATATAATTGAATTAGACTAAAAATAGAGGTCTTAAATTCCTTTTTAATTACTATCTCGCGTTTCTACGTTTTTTTTTTTTTGTTGGTTTGTGTAACATCATCTAATATGGTTATAGTTTATATGGAGGCATGTAAATTTCGTTGTGGATTAGAAGAAATATAATCCGTTCATTTTTTTCAATTGGATAGTTTCGGTATACCCTCTAGGCACAACTAAAACAATGCCCTTTTTTTTCCCCTTTTTTTTGGGATTTTTTTTTTTGGGAATTTTTTTTTTTTTGGATTTCTGTTTGTTAGGGTTTTTTTTGGGGGGGATTTTTTTTTTATTGCCCAAGTGAAAGTATATGGTGCGGAGTATTTCTTAGACTGCATCTTGGTCCGTTTAAAGACTGTCCATAAGGAGTGTCGTGGTTTTGAGCAGTGCTTCCTTTTTTTGGGATTTTTTTTTTGGGATTTCTGTTTTTTTTTTTTTGGAATTTTTTTTTTGGGAATTTTTTTTTATTGCCCAAGTGAAAGTATATAGTGCGGAGTATTTCCTAGACTGCATCTTGACCCGTTTGAAGACTGTCCATAGGGACTTCCGTGGGATAGGTTTTTAGGCCGGTCAATATTTAACTTGTTGACAGTATTATATGTGATTAACAATTATGTTTGCATCCATTTTCGATAAAATTAAAGTAAAGGATTGGATTAATCGCGCGGAGCGCGATCACATGCCTAGTATTGTTTATAAATAGAAAAAATAGTAAACAAAAAAATTTTCAATCTTCACTTAATCAATCTACAAATATTGTGCAAGTGTGATACTATAATATAGTACAAAAAAAAACCAGAAAAAATTAATTTAATAACTTTTAAGTTAATTAATGATGAACATGTACTGGCATACACCAACTAGTGTTTTGATGCTTTATAGCAAAGTGGTCTGATACGCGTGGAGTGTATAGGCTTTTACCCTAAATAATACAATCAATCGCAAGCGTACGATATTATGCAATATAGTCGGGATCGAATCCACAGGGACGGTTATATCTCTAAACAGTTCTTTAAATCCTAAAATAATCCTAATGTGAACGTAACCGATTTGGGGGGGTTTGTTTGAAGTTGGTTTTCTAACAATTAACAGATGCAAATTAGTAAATAACAGTAAATAAAAGACTCTAAAACAATTATTAAACAAACGTTCCTAGGGTTTTTAGAATCAGTTTGATGTTTGGACTAACTGCCTGCGTTCCGCACCTGAGAGGGTGCGAACTGCAAGATGTACAAATTTGTGGTTCTCTGTCTATTCCTTGCTTGGTATGGTTCGCACCTGTCACCAATGCGATCCGCAGGGAACAGATCAGAGTCAGTTCAAGCTCAGTTTCTATTGTTGATCAAAGTTACCGATCCCCAACTAACCCAAAGCAATTACAAGTCCCTCAACTCTCGTTTGTTGGCACTTTTAAATACTTTTAGATCAATTCGAAATCTTTAGATTATCTCTAACCTAAACCCGATTTGCTTTCAATCACAGGTACGGTTTAACTCACGTTATAACCACAACTTCTCCTCTCGGATACAATTGGACAACAAGTTATCTACCCAAATAGTGCAAGTATTGAATCTCTATCAATTGACGTTAAGTTTTCCAACTAGACTATGCCCAATCCACAGGTCTATCAAAATAGGGTGAACTACTACAAGTGCACTCTCATGCAATTAGCAATTCCGGCCTAAGAAGATATGAATCTACCAACTAGATACGAACATACATCCACAGGATCATATCAAAGAACAAGAAAACAATTTAAGCACAATTATGAATAAGCTCAAAGCAAATATGAAAATAACTTCAATGCATAAACGTTAAAAGCAAGTATTCAATTAATCCATACATACAAACATCATCCTAAACCCCAAGAACAAAGACGACTACTCAGACCTAGACATGACTACAACAAATAAACAAAAGTAAGAGAAAAGAAAGCACCGAGTAAGCTTAGGAAGAGGGTGGTAACCGTCTCCTTCGATTCCAACGGCGTTGAGCTCCTCTCTTGACACGACTCTCGACTAAACTATGAACTAGACTAACTCAACACATGAGACCTAACAACTAGCACAAGATGATGATCGATGATAAAGACAAGATCAAGATACTATGAGATGATATGAGATGTGAGATGATGATATGAGAGCACCCCAAGGGGTCTCTTTTATAGGAGAAGATGTCTCAGATTTAGGTTCTAACTTCTGATTTCTTGGAGTCCAATTAAGGGAAAAATCCCAAAAGGAGATTGCCAAAGATTGCACGTGCTGAAAAATAGGTGTTATGTTCTGTTTTGAACTGTCTGCGTTCCGCAAATAGGAAAGTACGGTCCGCAAATAGAAGTCCAAAGAGAGCTCGGCCTTGAAATAGCATTTCTGTCGCTTAAATTGGCTCTCTGCGCGTTTCCTTGATTTAGTTATGGCGTTTGTGAGCTGGCATGACATGAAAATAGAAGTTCTATTCTTGATTACAGTTCGCAAATAGGGGGTTGCGGTCCGTAAATAGATGTTCCTTTGTGCTCCTTTGCCTATTTTTGCTCCTTGCTCCAATTTTAGTCCGTAATAGCTCTAAAAGCTCCGTTTACCTGAAAATAGGACCAAAACACAGAAGTAACTTGATTCTAGACAATCTTCTATTAAAATGCAAATGAACTTAGGATTTTAGGTGCAAATATAGGTGCAAGTCTGGTTAATATGCATATATGAAATAGGTGCATCATGGTCCAACATGCAGCAGCTCTTCATTCACTGCTCCCGAGTCCAGTCCAAGGGTTTTATCCAAAAACGCCTCCAAATCGTTGCAATTGCTCAAATTAGAAAGATTGAACGCGATTTTTCTTCTTCTTCTGTCAGAATTGATCGCGCAATCATCAAGGATGTCGATATCTACCATCAATTTGAATGAATTAATTAATTTGTAGTCTCATTGAAGATTTAGTGCGAAAACTAACTCATTTGACCGAGTTTGCAAGCCTGCCATACTATTAGTAAAACACCATCAAGTTGTTTCAAGTATCAAGCTTCTTTTTCATATCCGGAATAAACTCTTTGTGCATGCTTCTTGAGCATCCTGATTTGAACTGTTTGTTTGGGTCTATGTAGTCATTTCTTTTTCCAATAGATTAAATTATTGCCTAGGTCAAATTTGGAGGTATTTTGGTTGCTTGCTTATAATGGCAAGCAAAAAAAAATAAATTTCTTACATGACTGATCAAGTAACTTGTGGAACTTTGCAAATCATTGGTGTCTACTTTTAATTAAAAGAAATTAAGGGGCACCAGTAGCTCTCCCAAAACACAACTTGATCTACAAATACAGAAGAGTAGAGACCCACCAATCTAGAAGAAGACCGACAAAGAGTTCACCATGGTACACTATTATTATTTTGCACATGTTCACCGTTCATTTGATGCATTAGCCAATCCTGAAAATTAAAATAAGAAAAAACATTTTTATTATCTAAGCAGCCTCACATGATGATTTGATAATTACCGTTTAAGAATCAAACATATATGAACATGATGATGAAATTGAATTTAGGATATCTTAACAGTTGTAGATATAAAATTTAAATGTGTCTCATATTTTTTGTTATTGTTTCCATAATTTTTCTTACCATGATAGCAATTATATTACACCTAATAAAATCTTTAATTTAGCACCCAACCAATAGTATAAATCAAAATTTACAAAGAAGTCCATACCATGAGCAGTTCTTCCGTGAGGACCCGAACCTATAGAAAATAAGAAAGGCCATTAGAGTAATTTAATACTTTAACCGGTAACCAGGTCTTCCGCCTGTGAAGAATAAAAGGAATGATATCATTTCTCAGTTTCTCTTCTCCAATTCTTGTAATTATGGCATTGGACTGGTCCTCTCCAATTGCTCTCAGCCGTAAAGAAATTGGAACGGGGTCGGTGGGACATGGCCAACAAAGGAAACACATTCCAAAACATGATACTTCTCATTAAACTTTTCAATTTAAAATTATTTATTTTTCAGTACATCTCAACATAATTTTTCATCATTTTTAATACAAATTTTTTAAAGAAACCAATGCTTCAAAACTTATAATTATATTTGAAATTTATTAAACACATTCCAAAACATGGATTTCGAAATAATTCTGGCTAGTGTAATCATATACATATGAAATTTATTAAACTTATAATTTTTAATACAATATATTTTATATACATCCTAGAACAACTTACTAATTTTAAATAAACTAGAGTATTAACCCGCGCTTCACGTCTGTTAATCATATTTTAGCCAGATATCTAAAACAATTTTTTAGTAACTATCCTTATAGAGAATAATATTGTTTATACAATATTTATAGATGAGGGATCCATTGACAATGCTTATCTTGACAAGCTTGACAATGAAACATTTCAAAATTAAAAAAAAAATTATGGATGCATTATTTAACTCATAGATTGATGTTGTTTCAAATTTCAATCAATTTGAACATTGTTGATGACTTATCAAAATTTTGTGTAATTTTTAACAGTTGTAATTTAACGGATCTTTGAAGAGCCATCAAATATAACTTAAATTGAATATAATCGGAAACATAACCAATCTATATGTTAAGAAATACTTCCGTAAACTTTTTTCTATTTGGCATAATGTAAACTTTTTTCTATTTGGCATAATATTTTGTGAATACAATCGGCTAAGCATAACGTTCATTCTATTTTTTATTTTTTATACAAAATAAAAATGTCAATATATTTAATTGTTATGAGCCACCTAAAAAATTTATTAATTGTCTAAAACATTAAAAATTTCAAAAAAATGTAAAATTTGCATTACACAAGCCAAATTGTGTATTAACTTGAGGCGTATATAATCTCCAAACAGAAAAAAAGTTACACAATCATATTATACAACTGCTGTGCATAAATAAATTCCAAACAGATGAACAACTTCAATAGCATTTCGATTTTCAGACATTGATAGGAGGATCGTCAGGGGACAAAAAACATCCAAATTGCATCCGCTACCTTGGGACTTCATTTTCTTTATTCATCGCAAAAATAAATAAATCAATAAATAATTAATTAATTAAATAAATATATAATAAGAAAATAATTAATACCAATTTTAAGGAAAATAAAATAAAAAGAAGGATTCATATTAATAGATGAAAAGCATCTACCGAAAAGCATGATGATCACACAAGATGCATAGTTGTATAAAGTTGCTTTCTGCAATAAACTTTATTGACACAACATAAATGCAACATAAAAAAAAAAAAAAAAATTACCTTAAGTTCTTGACAATCTCCTCACTACCAAAGGTTTGCAAGCATTTCCTGAAGAAATTAAATGTGAGACATAATATAATTAGCATGTGAACAAGTTCTCAACAACAAAGTAAAAGGGAAGGGAAAGAACTTGATCTTAGTTCATATTTGAAACAAAAGGTAGATTACAAACCTGAAGGAAGTCACAGAGACCATGATTTTCCTTTATGAATATTTGGCTGCTATCAGCGGTCTGTGGCGGGGCAAAAGGAAGCGACTGAACTACAATTTCCACAAATTTCCTCACAAGAAGCGTAAACATCTCACTGGTAAATTGCTGGTTGAACAATAATGGTCTCAATTTTGCTGTTGCAAAACCTATGAGAGTCCATTTGAAGCTATCGTTGTCGACATTTTCTGTTCCGTCTCCAACTGTCCTCCATTTGTCGTGACAACATTTTGGCTCGGTTGAGACGAACCCTGCACTATGAACATAAGGTTGACATGAGCCCTTGAATTTGGAATGAATGTGCCACTCTTATTGCAACCAAAGGATCATATTGATAGCTCACTTGAAGGGCCGGCAGGATATCACCATCAGCTTGTTCAATCTGCCACAACTCGCTGTTCATGATATTCCTCCACTGCCTTGTGGTCATGTTGGCACGCAAAATGCCACCCAGAGTTTTAGCTGCCAAGGGAGACCTGTCGAGCCTGACAGCAATCCTCATACCTATGTCCTCTAACTCAGAGAGTGAGCTCGAATTCAAATTAGTGAAAGCACATTGCTTAAAGAATTCCCAATATACATCACTGGGCAAACCCCGAAGCTCGATCGGATCTTGCGTACCAACTAGCTCAGCAACCTTTGACGAACGGGTCGTAACTAGTACAATGCTACCTTGAATCCCCGACTTTAGCGGGCTAAACAAGCAATCCAAATCTTTTGAATTTTCATGCCAAACATCATCTGGATGTAGCTCCGAATTCATAACCATATGCTAAGTTGTGACAGGATAGTCAAACTAAGATAATGCTGCAGGTGCTTAGGTGAGCAAGGAATAGCCATGCCAGTACCGATCAGTGTGCATTACAACATCCTAAATTACTGTACCACCGAATAACAGAAATCCAATACCAATCCGAAATGGGAAACGATCAATCATGAAACTCACTTGAGGGTCCGGACATCTGAGAGGCTCCGCGGCTGCTTAAGGATCTGACCGAATTCCACGGTCTGGGACATGGCCTGAAATATGCAGAAGGCCCCGGCGAGAAACACCACACCGTGGCAATGATGGCGGCCTCCGATCTCGTCAAGCGGGACCTCCCGGCCGTCAGATCGGCCCTTAGCAGCTTCTTGAACAACGGCGTGTCGACGTCGCCCCCACTCTTGAGGTTGCGGACGATGGCGACTGGCTGTGCCGATGCCATTGGATGGGAGAGACGCTGGTCTGTCTGCAACGCGTCACGATTGCAGATGGCGATTTAGTGGAGAGATGACCAGGTCACCAGGAGATTAAGAAAAGATTATTTAAGATATGGAGCAGAGCGGTATCTAGTGAAATCGCATCACCGGAGTAAAATTGTGTCTTCAAACGGAGTAGAACGGTGTCGTCAAACCATAAGTTAGAGGAGAGCGTCGGCAGCAATGGAGGGGAAGAGTTCGTCGTCCGATCGAGAGGGAAGAACTTCCCAGTCGGAGGTGCGGAGAGAGCTTTGGGTGGCTGGCAGGTAGATGGAGCGAGCTTCGGGTCGGAGGCCATGTCAGCCAAGCCGGATTTGGGAACGAAAGCGGTGGGCATTGCTTTCTCAGTTGGGAGTTGGGACAAGAATCGCTTGTATTAGAGTAACTGGAGCAGAGGCGTTCAAACGTACTGTAGAATTTTCGATAATGACCAAATTACTCTATTTTCAATTTTCAGTAAACCGGCTAATGTGTATCGTTTACCGGCTGCGTCTCTTGTGACCGGCTTCTCAACCATCCGATCAAAAGATCTGACGGTAACAAATTTCAGGTCCTCATTGAAGAATAGCTCTTATAAAGAAAAAAAAGAAAAAAAAAAAGCCCAAAGCAAGCCTCCCATTTGTGCCGGCAAACAAACAACATCTTGTTGGCACGTAATTTTGCCTGATAATTAAAACACCAAACTGCGACATAGCCTTTTCTCCTAGTAAATTGCTCTAGCTAATTTCTTTAAGAAAAATCACAGAGGGGAGCAATACCAATGAAATTTATTTTGAACCAT
This sequence comes from Cyperus esculentus, assembly GCA_030179965.1. NCBI lineage: Eukaryota > Viridiplantae > Streptophyta > Magnoliopsida > Poales > Cyperaceae > Cyperus > Cyperus esculentus. Next base: position 3,933,763 of record JASGLE010000033.1, on the reverse strand, counting down.
GCTATCCTGCAGCCGAGATGCGAGGTTCCTTTAAATGAAAAGTGGCTCTGAGAATCGACTGATTGCAATCATTCGTTGCTGCTTTCAAACCAGCTAAAGGATGTCAAGTTTGAAATTGTAAATAAATAGAATCAACTGATCGAGAAATGCTGCCTTGTGAGAACTTGGCTGAGCCGCGTGAGGAGACTGTCTAGTGATCAATGCTAGGTCTATCCATCTGTCACTGTCTGCACACTCGCCTCGTCCTGAAAGAAAAATTCTGGGCAGAGGAAAAAAAGAGAGAAGAAAGATAAAGTAGAGGGGGGAAGGAAGGCGTTGCTTCATGGGCCATTCGTCGTTGAGGGGCACTCAAGGAGTAGACAGCAGCGGTTGAGGCACCTCCACCTTGGGACTCCCTAATCTGCCCTACGCGGCCGCTCGCCGTTGCTTCACGCTCCACTGGCAACTGCACGGTCTGGTCATCTGGTGTGGCGTTTTTGCGCAAAAGAGGAGAAAAAAAGAAGAAGAGTGGGAAGAGAAAAAGATTATTGGGAAAGTGTGTTTCCCATCGTGAACTTGGGAGGGCCACCTGTCTAGAGAATAACAAAACCAGAGTTGGGGAGAAACACCTGTGAAAAATATTGTAAAATCACATGACGCATGGGGGAGAGAAAAAATTAACTGAGATCCTTTGTCTACAGGGAACGTTCTTGCATCAGCAAATGATGTCAAGAAAATTACATCCTACCATCAGATAAGCATCCAATGACTCTTAGTATTTAGAAATCGCTGTAGGTCGCTACTATTCATTCCATCTGGGGCCCAACATCCCTCAGCTAGGACCCGACATCCCTAATTGAGAAATTAAAATGTGATGAAAGAAATCTATAAGATATCCTACCTTTAAGATATATATGAATGTAATATATTATCCTATCCAGTACAATATCTATCCTAGTTGTCCCTGTCTATTCTAATGCGACGCTCCAAAAATCTAAAATCTATAATCTTGTTCGTACATGCGATAGTCGTCGTCATTCTGTATTTGTTAAACTAAAATCTAAATTAAAAAGTTCAAGGAATTTGTCAAATGCACTGTTAGTTCTATTTAATGATTGAGTTCTTATTGTCAGACAAGAAAAATGGGAGATAAATCTAAGAATTAAATTCTCTCTGCTTTCGCACTCACAGGCACATCCCAAGTAATATGTTGGCTTAATTTGCAAAAACATCTTAGATCAAATTAAAATTTTGAAATTAGGACTTGAGCTAGCTGCTCCAACTGAATGATTATTAATTGCTATATCTAAAGACAAGAAAATAATTGAATTTGGGTCAACAACGGGTGAGCACACAACTTTAATAATCTCCACCCCAGTCAGCTCAAACAACTTACACATACATGATACATCAATCAAGGAAATTGTGTGTTAGTGGATGCATTACTGATCGACCACGCATACGCAACCAGAGGACGGACTCATGGTATATATGTGACTATGTGAGGCACAGGCGAGGCAGCAGCTGAGCAGACAGTATGCAGCAAGAAGCTAGGCAGTTGCACAAGCAAATAAACTGGCAAATGAGCTGGCTAGAAGGCTATATGCATGTGTTGAAGGGCCACCTCACCTGCTGAGTTGCATTGCATATATATGCATGGCTATTAGCATGGCATTTAATATTCGTATAATAATTTTAGGTTTATTTCTTTTGTTTATGATATTTAAAAGTAGAATTATTGCAATGTGACATATATAATTTTAAGTTTAATATATAGTCACGGAGCTGTGCACGTACTGTCACTGTGGAGTGTGGACAACTGGACATGATGATATGTTAATTAGTTACGAAATGAATGGGCCACAATTAATGTACCGGCACCGACGCATGCACTGGTTTGGTTGCGTTGCGCTGCAACTCCTCTGCCTAACTGACAGTTGTCTGCTTAATTTCTCTCCTGTCGCAAACTCACCGCATCGACCTCAGTGAGTATCATGTTGCACACCTAGCGTTACTGATGGCCTCCCTCACTCAAGGCAGTTGCAGTTGCAGTTGCAGTTGAAGTAGTAGACTTCACTCACTGTCTTAATTAATTAGTTTCCACTTTCCAGTCCAGAAGACGTACTGATCAGGAGTGAGGACCATCTCATTCTCACCGGTAGATGCATATATGGTAGTTAGTAATGGTACTTACAAGATCGATGAACAGTAGTAATTAAGTTAAGGTTGTCCAATTTAATACCATAATATATAGATACGCTTAATTTAACAAGTAGTTAATATATAATTAAATTAATACATGATAGCTAGTGATCGATATATATGATCTGGTCCTCGTGACAACTAGCTTCATCTAGAAATATAATGTCACTTGTCAGTTTCCCTGACCCGAGAAATTAATATCAATAATCAAACGTGTCGAGAGGGTGTATGATCCTGATGAATCATATCCTGATCCTGAGAATAACGACAGATCGATCGAAAGAAAATAACAGAATGTCGATGCATGACTCAATATCTATATCTATATCTTAGCAAGACCTTATAATTTCTAAAATTTAACCCATATATGTACGTAATTGCATGCGTAGAAAAGGCAACAATAACAATTATACTTCAATTAAACATATCAAGCATCACATCTTATTCACTCCTACAATGTTACATCACATATATATTTGTTATTAAAAATTGTACAATGAAGCTTCATCAATAAAATTAAATAGTACAATGACATATCTATATATATAGTTAAGGAAAAATTGTATACCTAGCTAGAAGTAGAACAATTTATTCCCAATTATATTATTTATTTTTCTAAAATCACTTAAAGAATAAATTGCATGCTTCATGTAGGCATGAAGGTTCCCTAAATTACTTCACTTTTTTTATTTATTTCATGTCAAATTGAGAATAGTAAGTTTTGAAGACATCCAATTCCGGCTGTGTGAGTGGCAAGCCAATCTCCACTCCTGCACCTGCACCTGCACCTGCACCTTGCTCTTCTCTGCTCTCTGCCACAGAAAAAGCACCTGAGAATGCAATCGATACTATATCCACCTTCACCGGCTTTCCCCACCTGAAATCTACATCGTAAACCTTAAACCTCGGAGAACCCGCAGCTGATAATAATGGCCTTTTCACGCCTACCTCTAGTGAAATCTTCATCCATTCCTTTGCGTTACTTATCCCCACTTTCTTTACTTCCTCGAAGGCCTTCACCATTGCGTGACATGCTTCGAAGAAGCCGTTCGGGCCCAAAAGATCTTTAATGCTTGCATGTACATGGCATGGCCCCAGACAATTTCCCAAATAATTATCCGGAATGGCTGGTTGAACCCGCTGCCGCTGGTCCGCTGCAAAGAGGCAATGCGCTTCTTCCACCTGTGTCGTTATCGTAGGTGGTTTTGCCTTCAGATATCCAACCCATACGAACACGTACGTGACGGCCATTGTAGAGCAACGCGCACCGACTACTTTTCTGATCTCTGCTTCTCGCATTAATTTGTCTTTGAGAAAACGAATATGCTCTTGCTTCAGTGTAAATGACGCGAGATAAGCCACCTCACTCTCACTTGGTGGATCAATTGTGAAATCCTTAGTGGTGAACAAATTCTTTGAAAGTGCTGCATACACCGACCCATCCTTGTCAGGTATAATCGACCGATCCAACATAGGTGGTGCTGGTGCTGGTGCTGGTGCTTGTATCTCCGTCGAATTCATCCTTGCACGGCAAATCTTGCTCCATGCACGCATGAAATTCACAGATCCATTACCATTGCATAACGTATGATGCACTGTAATTCCAATAGCCACGCCGTGGTACGGGAAAACCGTGGCCTGAATAGCAAAAACCGGCAGTAGACCATTGGATTCCTTCTTGCTCAAATTAGGAACCAGTGCTCTGAGTTTGGATATCTCCCTCGGCCCGTCACCGAAAACCTCATTATGATTGATATCTGCAGCCTCGGCGGCTATGAACATAACCGAATCACCTTCCATGTAATGGATCTCATACCTATCTACTGATGCAGGTGTCAGTCGGGTGTTCCCGGCAAAAGGGAAAAAGGATTGAAGGGTTATGGAGAGAGATGATTTGAGTGCAGGGAGACAGGAGGAAGCAAACTGCGAGGCCGAATTAATCGGGTAGGAGTAGAGAAAGAGGCGGTGGACGGGGGTTGAGTTCAACCACATAGAAGGCTAAAGGAATGGAAGTCTCCGGCACCGAGCCTGCCGGTGGAGATATTTGGGCGGTTTCAATGATTCTTAGTCTTAGAGAATTAGCTGCAGCTGCCATTTTTAATTTGAAAGACGACTTAATTAATTGTGTATGTTGTGAGGAATAGGAATAGGAATAGGAATAGTTACAGAGAACGGATGATGGGCTTTTGAGCTTGCTTGTGGGAGTTTTTATACGAGTAATACCATACAAACAAAAATCATCCATAGCATCACAAGTTACATTTCGGATGTAACTTTTACGTGAAATGATTTATCTGTTACATTTTGTATACATCTATGAACGTATGGACGGTTTATCAATAGACGCAAGATATCTATAAAGAACTAATTTTGTTACATTTTGTATACATCTATGAACGTATAGACAGTTTATCAATAGACGCAAGATATCTATAAGGAACTAATTTTATTCACTTATAAATATTTCATCCAAAAAAATAAAATAAAACTATTTCTCAATCTAAATACAAATAACACTAAACAATAACATAACATAGCCTGACCAACTAGAACGTGTAGTGTTGTTTCCTCACATGTCGGCATCCAGATTTATGGGCTTATGGGCTACATAAATTTCCAAGTAAAAATAGCACCTAACCAATTAGAAAAAAAATTCAACAGGAACATTGATTGTTTCTTAACGAGGACCCAACTCCCAAGGCCCATCCGCCCATGTATATTTTGCTGTTATATTCAAAATAATTCTGACCGTCAGTTTGAATGATCTGTGGAATCACCTCAAAATTACTTTAAAACAATTTTTTTTGACAATTTTGTCAAGTTCTCCTGTTAAGTTATGTATTTACATTTTTATAATTTTTCTTAGTACCTTTCAAAATCAAAGCTAAAAATTTTATTTATACACATGTCAAATAAAAGTATTTAATAATTTTAAAGTTTAGATAATTATTTAAGAGTAAAATTGTGATTTTAGAGGTGTTAGAGCAATTTCGAACCAACTCCTATCCGGACAGCTATGATGACTGGCATTAACACAACTAGGGCAAGACCCGCGCTTTGCGGCGGGATAATATATACTTTGTATCCGCTGCAAAATTTTATTTAGAATGGATAACATATCACTTAACAAACTAATTGTGCAAGGCAAACCAGATCAATAGAGAAAAAAGATAAAACATATAGGCCAAGCAAAAATAAATCTATTTTTTTTACTTTTTACAAATTTTGAGTGTAGGATACATCAATAATTTAATATTTTTCTTTTTCTAATTAATTTAAATTAAGAAAAATGCTATAATTTAGTCATATGTTTCACCAAACTAATGAAAATGTGTTGAGAACATTATATCTAACTGATTTTAAGAAAAATATCATGATAAGATATTGGCGCCGAAACAATGTAAGAGTTGATTAAAATTTTTTAACTCATTTATAAATAAGTCACTTACAAATATATATAAATCCTATAATTTTAATACATGAGTATAGATTGTTAAATAAGTTTTGGGTCATGCAGTCTAGGAGTCCAGATAAATTGTTATTTCATAGTCAAGTTCATTTGCAAAAAAAAATTAATTGTTCAACCATTAAGAGAAATAATTTATTAGTGAGGCTATTTATGAATTTTTTTTTTTTAGAAAGTACGCTCGACGATGTCTCCATTTAAAATAAAAATGGAAATGCCTGAAAGTTGTTTAGACCGTCGGATCGCGATATCCAACGGTCCAGGAGCCCAAATCAACTATGGGGCTTCAACCCCCCCCGAGGGAGATATATTCCAAACATTTATATTTACTAGAGCTGTAATTCGGGCTTCGCCCGAAAAGTGGGTATCAAATAAATAAATAAGAATTTTATGAAATTCTAAATATTTATATTAAACAAAACTTCAAATTTTTTATGTAAGTAAATAATAATAATAATAATAATAAATTAATAAAGATAATAATAATAATACAATAATTTATAAATAAGTACATATATAAATGTTGAACCATTTTAAGGGTTAAAATTTATTTTAAATATGTCACATTCATCTTATTTAATGAGGAGAGCAAAAAAATACAAACCATTGGATTAAAGTAGATGAAGAGTTTCAAACAAAATCAATGGTTAATAATAGTGATGATGTGGCATAGTTGAGGTGCTTGGAAATCTACCCCTCTTTATGGAGTATAGATTATATATGATCCAAGAAGTGATAAGTACTTGGCATGGATTATTTTTAAAAAAAAAAACATTAATTGTTTTCAGAATGCAGAAGAGAAGAACCATAGGAATTTCAAGGTCGGTTTTGTTTTGAGCAAAATCAAATTGAAAATTGATTTAATTTGTTTTCCGAATTTATAGTTAAAAAATTGAGTTACTTTGCTTCTTTGCTTAATTCATCTATGACCTATTGGATGTTGTCTCTTAAAATAGAATTAAGTTTGAAATCGCATTAAATATCGGTTGAAATTGACATTTCAACATATGAAATGTATTATATTAATCTAAATGAAGAACATATATAATTTCAAACCCGATAGCCATAGCCATAGCCGTACTAAAGAAAGAAGTTATATGGCTAGTGAATAATTAATTATAATTGAGCAGCGAAGAGAATCACCAATCACTCTCAGTCTCAGTCTCAGTCTCAGTAATATACAACTTGCAAAGCAAAACCATTACTTCCAAACATATATATCATATCACAAAGAGAATTGTCAATATCTTGTAGTTGTAGGCAAAGGCAATCAATATCCACACAATCTCGATAGGTCCATATAATGCCAACTACTTCAAAAAATTGATAGATAGATAGATAGTTATCAACTTATCATCCTCTCAGCAAACTCGATCTTAATCTTTTTTTAGTTGCAACCTGCAACAATGACATCAACTCCTCCTGAGCTTAGGATTATCGAGTCAGCCGGCGTTGCACCACCACCGGGCACCGTCGCCAATGCAATCCTCCCGTTAACCTTCTTTGATGTGTTCTGGGTTCATCATCCTCATCCTTCGGTTGAACGTCTCTTCTTTTACCGTTATCCCCGTCCCGCTCACCATTTCTTCTCTACAGTCCTCCCTTCTCTCAAGTCTTCTCTCTCAATTGCCCTCCAAAAATTTTACCCTCTTGCTGGTAATTTGAGGCTTGTCCCTGGGACAGAGGGTAAGTATGAAATTTGTTACATAAATGGTGATTCGGTGTCGTTTACTGTCGCACAATGTGATGGAACATTTAAAGAATTTTCTGGCAACCACGCACGTGAATGTTCACGATTTCAATGTTTCATCCCTGAATTGCCAAAATCAGGCGAGTTACAACCGGTATTTTCTGTTATAGTCACACTGTTCCCTGAGCAGGGTATCATTATAGGGATAACAGTAAACCATACGGTATGTGATGGAATGAGCTCAATGCAATTCATGCATGAATGGGCAGCGGCATGTCGCTTGCAATCACAAACATCATCTTCTCATGGCCCCATAATTGACAGAACATTGATCCCAGATTATCCTAACCTTTACTCCAAGTTCCATGATGGAATGCTAGAGCTGAAAAGATTTATAGACACCGCGGCAGTCACTGCATCTCCATCATCAGTTGAACTCATGCTAGCCACATTCACTCTACGTCAAGCGCACATCCAAAAGCTCAAGCAGTTTGTACTGAACGATGCAAAACAGCGAAACGTCTCTTTCCATTGCTCGACAATTGTGGTCTCTGTTGCATATGTGGTGCTTTGTTATGCTCAAGCAAAAGGCTTTGACAAAAGCAGGAAAATTGGTTTCGGCCTACCAGCTGACTATAGAGCACGGATTCAACCGCCACTTCCAGCCGCATACTTTGGAAATTGTGTCTGGTTCGTTTGGGCCGTTGTGGAAGTTAGTGACCTGATTGGGGAAAATGGTATTGCTCTGGCGGCAGAGGCCATCGGCAAGGACATTGAAAAGTTAAGTAACGGCTTGGAAGGGGCAGAAAATTGGTTTGAGCCATTCAAATCTTTTACTGGTTTCCCATTTCTTGGTGCAGCAGGATCCCCCAGGTTCAAGGTCTATGATGTAGATTTCGGATTGGGTAAACCGGAAAAAGTTGAGATTGTTTCGGCGACCAAAACGGGAGCCTTATCCTTGGCTGAGAGCAGAGATGATCCCGGTGGTGTAGAGATAGGTTTGGCGCTTCCAAAGAGGGAGATGGACTGTTTCAAGGAGTATTTTGAGAATGGTTTAGAACTATTACTATTGCAAGGTTAATGTGATACGTACTGGTACAGGGTAGAACTTACCAGCTTATTTTTCCCTGATTTTGGGATTGTTATTTGAGATGTTATGTTATTTTTCTGTACTGTTTGTTTGGTCTATTTTCTAGTTATATTTCAATTTATGCATGTGAAAATATTGTGTATGTAACTTTGTAATGTTTGTATTAGTGCTAGTGCATACCATTACCACTTACCAGGAGCTAGCGTACCGTAGGTACTACATGGGGACACAAAAGACTGGAAGAATTGGGTATTTGTATTTCTCTGCTCCAATATTGTAGACTTATAAATTGTTCGGAAAGGGAATACTTATTATAAGGAAAAATGGCCTTTAGTAGTTTGGAATTTTTCCATTGGATTTTATAATTCTATATTATATTATATTATATTATAGTATAGTATATTATATTATATTATATTATATTATATTATATTATATTATATTATATTATATTATATTATATTATATTATATTATATTATATTATATTATATTATATTATATTATATTATATTATATTATATTATATTATATTATATTATATTATATTATATAGCAAGAATGAAATTAAATTTTCTGTGTATTTATGGCTAGAGCCTAGAGGTCCCATTTCTTTAAAAAAAAGGCAGGCAACTCAACGGTGTTGTACCACGGTATCATTCAATTATCAACAACTATAACGTGAGCGTCACATGGGTGTATATCAACAACAAGATAACAACCTAAAACACTTTAAAGCATCACAAGACGAGGGCTATTCGTTTTAACATAGATCTGTATGTTATGTAGATTATATTTTTGGCGGATAGGTTAAATTGTTTTTTTTTTTTTTTTTTTTTGAAGTGGCAAAATGCCAATAATTTCCATTAAAAAAAACAAGAGTTGCATGATTGAAATACAAGTATAAACCAAATAGTCATGGGGAAAAAATGACATAAAAACAAAATGAACCATCATGGCTTGACCCCATGGTGAGACACAGACACTGCTTATGATGAGACAATTAAGGGGAATATCGATCAAGATATGATTTCCCTCCCCTCCCCTCTTGTTTCATTTGTTATATTATGATTTATAATTTTTACATATCTTTGAAAATATATATACACTTACGGTATTTGAAGCCATGGCCGGAAAAAATTACTTACTCTGGTTAGCTGCAACAAATTTGAAGGAAATTAAGTACCGATTAGCAAGTCATAATGAAAAATATATATATTTTTTTAGACAAAAGATGAGGGTAAAGCCATTCAAATTTAAATGTCTATAAAAGACTTCTCATTCAGGTTTTGAACCCGCGACCTCCCACACCTTAGCCACTAAACGAAAGGCTGGTTCTCTATTATATATGAAATATATATATTATAAGTCGCACTATGATATTTAGGTTATCGAAATGAAAGCATATAAGACATGTTTTCCATTTGTCAACTTTGTAGGTACCTTTTGTTATGGACACCTATGGGTTCGTTTGGCACCCTATTCTAACATACGTTAGAATAGTAAAAGTAAACCTCTATTTCAATAAAATGTGTGCCAAATATCAATTAACGAAATGGAACAGCACTTGGATTAGACTATTTCGGTATTCCTACTACTAGAGCTGTAACTTGGGCTTCACCCGAAATATGATAACAAAAAAATAATAAAACTTATAAAATAAAAATATTTATTTTAAAAACATTAAACATAATTTTAAAATTTTTTATGTGAATAATGATGATGATGATGTATAATTTATAAATAATAGCATAAAAACGTTGGACCACTTTAAGGATTAAATTTTGTCTTAAACATATCATATCATATCATCTTATTAAATTGGGAGAGAGAATAATATTAATCATTGGATCAAAGTAGATGAAGAGATTTAAAAAAATCAATAGTTAATAATATTGATGATGTGGCATAATTGAGATGCTTGAAAAGTTACCCCTCTTTTTAGTTTATAGATCGATTTGGTGGAATACCGGATTAGTGGTCTCATGTAGCTTGTAGAATAGTCTTCAATTTTGTCAAACAACATTTTTACTATTCCGAACAATTCAAAATATCACTATTCTTTCTACTTTCCAACAATTACTCTTCCACTTTTACTAATTAAATGACACTATTCTAGCTAGCTCTATTTCTTGATTTGCCAAACAAACAAAACGTCTTTTGGTCTATTACATATATAACTAGGTACACACCACGCTTCGCGGCAGGGTACGTGGTTCTATTTATTTTTTTTGAGATAAAGATGAGAGTCAAGCCACTTAAATTTAAATGTCTATAAAGACCCCTCATCCGGGTTTCGAACCCGCAACCTCCACACGGAGAGCGTTGCCCTTAGCCACTAGACCAAAGGCTGGTTCTATGGTTCTACTTATTTAAGTTGAATATCTATTATATTTTATATAAATATATGCTGATAAAATTACGAAATACAAATGTCGAAGAAAATGGAAATATAAGGTGTGCTATTTTGAAGGTTTTATTAAACCAATCAATTTATTTTTATTTTTTTGTATATTTGTCTGAGAAGGTGAGTTAGTTTAATGGAAATCTGGGCTATCTTAGTGAAATAAACTCAAGAGAGTTCTATCCAATTAATTATCCACTTTGTGCGGTATCGTGGACCAGATAAAAATAAATTAAGCCATGAACTTGATCAATTAGTTTACCGAGAGGCTAGTACCTATTATTCTGGCTGCTAAAATTTATATATGCATTCAAACTATATATCCTGGGAAGGAAGTATATACAAACCGAAAAAAAAAAATCAAAATTTACTAGACAATATATTATTAAAATTGTTAATTAAAATTGATATTCTTTCTAATAAAATCAAGACTAGAAATTTGGATTAGCATAGCAATATAAAAATAATGGTTAGCACAATGAATTAGAAATGTGTGATGCATTTGTTACCAAATCAAACTATTAGAATATATAAATTAAAAGATTGCAATAACCCACATATTAATATGATCGATATTGACATTAGCACCTAGCGAATTTACTTTGTAAATATCTTCATTTTCTCAAATTCTCCGAAGTGACAAGTTTTTATAAAAAATGATGAAGAGAAGATGAGCTCATTCTTAGGTTTTTGTGAGTGTGTTGGTCTATAACTGTATGATATGTGTATGTTTAGAAATAATCTAAGCCATTGAGGCTCAAAGTTCTCAGAGTTCTAATTGCAATGCAAGATATATAGCGAGTGTTGGTTAAATCTGAATTGTCGGCCCTATGATCGAACGGCTCACAACACCAAATCATCGTGGAGCCTCTATGCTCCCCACCCTTTCAAGGGTAGGTATTCTAATTAAAAAGAATAAAACGATTATCCATATATAAAAATATTTAATAGTAACACCTTGCCTAATTTTTAAAAAAATATATCTTCCTTTTACCAGTAGAGTTATATTTTTGGTAATTAATTATAATTGGCATTTTTTTTCTCTTACAAATGGTGCCTCTCATGAAAAAAGAAAAAAAAAAAATCATATATCGGTTGACCACATGCCAACATGCCAACATCCAGGCTGCCTATATTGCCTCTATCATTGCACGCACGTGTATATTTATCAGACGCAGTGGCGGAACCATAATGGTTTCAAAGGCGGTACCAAGATTTAGGAGGCCTTACAAGTTATAATACACATATGTAGACAGTCTTTGGTGCTTAATACACATATGTACATAGTCATTTAATTAAACTATAAAAAATCAGAATATTTATTGAATGATCAGTATTGGAATCATCCATCTCATTTGCAACACTAAGAGTTTATTTGGTACTTTATTTAATTGGTTTCGTGACTTATTTATCTCGTCTCTTACTTTGTTTCGTTTTATCTTGTAAAAAATTTTAAGCAGAAAAAGAAAAATACAAAAATTTTAATAACTATACAGGTATATTGTACGTATGACTGTATGAGCTGTAACCCAATTATAAATTTGATAATAACTGTCAAAGAAGTCTGATTTTTTCCATTATTTGTGTCATGCAATAACATTTTAAATAAAAATTTATAGTAAATTGCTACGTAGATACCAAAAGGATGCCAAAATCGATACCGCATGGTTAGTATATATATTAAATATATTGATATTTGAATTAATTAACTCATTTAATATGCAATATATTTTGTATACTATAAAAAATACGCTACACAAAATAATTAGCATAATAAAACTATTAGTATTAATAACAAATTATTTTATATGAATATATACTTGTACAATTAGTGTCAATTTATAATATTTTTTAAATGGATAAAGGTCAAACTACCAAATCACTTCCGCCGATCAGCATAAAATAGTTTTATAAGCTTGGAGGGTTGTTGATTTTTTTTCAGCCAAGGTAGTGTCCGGGCACCCCCGGGCACTACCATTGGTTCCGCCCCTGATCGGACGCATGATGTTTCTATGTATTTATAAGTAAGACCTATTTATTGATGGACGGTCCATAAATGTAACAAATGTTATGACAAATAAACTTCATACGGACTCAAATATAACAGTTATACTCACAGTGTAACTTGTACAGACCTCATTAGTTGAGGCATGATGTTTCTGATATCTTCGGCAAGAAAAATATTAGATAAATAAAAATTATGTTAGTCCATGCATATATTATTTGAATTTTGAAACATTTCATCCAAGTCCAACCCACAAAACAAAACAAACAGCTTAGGCAAAAGTAATGATTGCTCATGAAGTGCCTAGAAAAAGTGTTGCGCACTCGTATGGATAAGAGTTGTTGTTGTTATTTCAACTCATGATTGCTCCATGAATTAAGTGGCTAGACAAACCAACTCGTATGAATTATCAGTTGAAATATTGCTCCATGTAGCTAGCTGCATTCTACATAGCAAATTAAACTATACTAGATACGTACCTCGCGTTGCTTCGGCAGTATATTAATATTTAAAAAAAAAAGAACCGAAATGCAATCTTAAATCTTAAAAAGAGATTAAAACTAAAAAAGCATGAACTATGAAGAAATAAGATATAAATTATGAAGAAATTTTCATATTATATAAGTTGTTATTTTTAGAGCTTTTACTATCTTTTTCATAGCATACTTTGCTTATATTTTTAGAATTGAGAGGAAACTGAAGTCATACACATCTCTTTACTAAAAAGAATACAAATAATAAAAAAGTAGAGATCATAATAAATATAATTTCTGGAAGTTTTTCACACAATTGTATTGTATATCTGAAAGGTGAGTATTTTAAAGACATAGTTGGTTTGTTATAGATTTTTTTTTTTGTTTATTAATTTAATACTTTAAATTCCTCTAATTTTTTTTTGTTATTGGATTTATATTTTTTATAAAAATCTCATTGTATATAAATTTTTTTACCATTTAAAATTTTGTAAGTATTTCTTTTCAATCTTCTAAAATAACTGCAAATAATAATTTTAGAAGACATATGGTTCGAAGCCTATTAAATTTTCATGGTATGTACTTGTATCTTGAATTGGAATCTTCTTTCATTTTAATCTTTTGATGAACTCCAAACTTTTAATTTTTCTTGTCCAAGATGTTGAATTTTGTAGTTGTTTTTCTAAAACGTAAATGTCGCTTCTTTAGACATTTCTACCTTCGGCAAATATTGTTGTGTAAAGATAAAAGTTGTTCACAACATATTTAATATTTTTTAATACAATTATTGAAGTGTACAAAATGAAGTTTTAAGCAATAGTTGTAGAGAAGATCAGTTGATAGTGGTTATCTTGACAAATTTGACAATGAAGTTTGCAAGAAGTTTTAAAGTATTGTTTAAAATTCTTAAAAATGAAAAAAAATTATACATGTACTTTTAACCTTGTAGATTGGCTATAATTTCAATTATATTTAATATTTTATTGATAATTCATTAATTTGGAACATTTTAAAATTATGCAAAATCAATTTTGATAAGCTATCAAAGAGTAATTTATTGAAATTTGAGATACTATCAATTGTCAACCAATTTCTTCTCATAGTTTAAAAGATTGATATTGTAACTTATATTTTGTATATTGTTTATCTACATTTTCAGTATCAACAATAGATTATTCTCTTAAACGACTATTGAAGGATCCTTAAAAAAAAAGAAAATTACTGTTCATTTTACTGTAGCAATCCGTCCCAAATTAATATACTATAATAGGGATATGTCACTAGAGTAATGGCCTCGCGTTGCTTCGGCCGTGTTGATCGGGATAAGTTAGGATAAATTTTTGATGATATTTATTATTGATGACTGTATATTATATTTTTTTATTCAATTATATATATATTTTGGAATTATTGTTAAATTTACAAAATTTGTAAAGTTTTCCATCCGCATTAGGAAATTGGATCAGGATATTTTAGATTATCTATACGCTTCAATTATATAGCTCTAATATTACCTTATTATGGTTCTTGTACTTTGTTTGGACGTTATTAAAATACGTTGTTATAATAAATATACTATGAAAAGTCATAAAAAAATTATGGTATAGTGACCCAAACCATCGTACCGTATAATATATTCAAATTAAATTAATTTTATTAAATTCTTAGTTAATATGACTAAATTTATCTTTTCAAATATTTAAATGAAAGTAATTTTATTAAATTAAATATGACTAAATTTATCTTTTCAAATGATATTTAGTGAGAAATGGGTAAATGAATTTAATTTTCAATAGCTTGCATTCAGAAAATTATGACGGAAGGATTAACAAAACTTATAAAAAAAATAAATAGAAGCATTTAAAATTCATCACATACAATTGAATTTATTAGTGATATTATCTTAAATTTTTTTCTTGTTTAAGCTTCAAGTCGGATTACAATAAATTATTAAATATGTGATTCCATATCATAAATAATTATCAATTATAGAAGCTTCATGTCATTCACACATTTTGGCATCTCATATAATAATGATTTTTATTTTTTTTTTTTGCTAATTGATACAAATAATACTAAATTGATGTATCTGAATACCGTTATTTAGTTTTGTGCGAACTGGATCACTGGAAGGTCAGATATCAAATGATGTTGGTCTTAAAAAAAAATAAAAAAAAATTGTAGAACTGTTCCTTACACTGTAGCTAGAGTGTAAGGAATAGTACCAAAACCCGTCCAAAATTAATATCTTACCGAAACCCGTCCAAAATTAATATCTTACCAAAACCCGTCCAAAATTAATATCTTACCAAAACCCGTCCAAAATTAATATCTATAAAAAGGATTTCCATGGCAGATTCCCGGGTCGCGTCGGGTATCGGGTTGACGGCTGCCGGCATTTTTTCCGGGTTGGGTAACAGGTTGACATCTGTCGGCATTTTTTCGGGTCGGGTCGGGTCGGGTCGGGTCGGGTCGGGTCGGGTCGGGTCGGGCGGGTTTTTCATTTTTGGTCAGATTTTGCAACTCTATTCCCGGGTTGGGTTCGGATCAGTTTGATTTTCTCTAAAACTCGGGTCGGACGGGTTTTTCTGGTCGGGTCAGATTTTGCCACCTCTAAAGGATCTTACAAAAAAAAAAAAAAAACTGTTCACGGTACTGTTCTTTCTACTGTTCCTTCTACTGTAGCAACCCATCCAAAATTATATATACTATAATAGGATGTCATGAGTTGCGACTTGTGAGCCTAACCAACGTATATATGGACATACATACATACATCTATCTATCTATCTCTCATCTCCTCTTGCGTCATCTATTAGTACTAGGGCAAGCTTCGTGCTTCGCGGCGGGATAATAGATACTTTGTATCCGCTGCAAAATTTTATTTATACTGGACAATATATTACTAAACAAACTAATTGTACAAGGCAAACCAGATCAATGGAGAAAAAAGATAAAACATATAGGCCAAGCAAAAAACAAATCTATTTTTTACTTTTTACAAATTTTGAATGTAGGATACATCAATAATTTAATACTTTATTTTTTAAATTAATTTAAATTAAGAAAAATGCTATAATTTAGTCATATAGTTCACCAAACTAAGAAAGTCATATATTTCACCAAACTAAGAAAATATGTTGAGAACATGATATCTAACTGATTTTAAGAAAAATATCATGATAAGATATTGGCGCCGAAACAATGTAAGAGTTAACTAAAATTTTTTAACCTATTTATAAATAAGTCACTTACAAATATAAATCCTATAATTTTAATACATGAATATAGATTGTTAAATAAGTTTTGGGTCATGCGGTTTAGGACTCCAGATAAATTGTTATTCATAGTCAAGGTCATTTGTAAAAAAAGTTAATTGTTTAACCATTAAGAGAAATAATTTATTAGTGAGGCTATTCATAAAATTTTTTTAGAAAGTACGTGTGGTATCTGAATTTTTAACACTAAAAAAATTAAGATATATTTTATTTAGCATATGATCTTGGATAATTGTGAACCATGTTATAAATAATCAATTGTGCTACGTGGCATTATGAATAATCAAACGGGATTATTTGTTGGATTTATTTGAGTTGATGCGTGAGAATTAATGAAGGGATAGTATTTTCACAATTAAATTTAGAAAATTTAATTACCATACGTGATAATTAATTAGACTTGGAACTTGTTCATGATTTTAGGAAAACTTGAGGTTTTATTTGCAAAAACGGAAATATAGGAAGTAATAGCAAGAGCTAGTCATCTAGTTGGTCAGTACTTAAAAGATATATAGGAACAAGGACTTGTTCGTAAAAGTAAGAATTATTAGGAAATATATGTACATTTGTAAGTTAAACTATGGGCTGACCAATAAGCATTTATTTTAATTATTCTTTGTCTCGATGGTTCTTTGTTGCTCATCTCTTCTGATATTTTCTTCGAGTGGGTGCGTGGCACCATCCAGTGAATTAACTTAAGAAGAGTAGTGACTAAGCAGCTTATACATAGGATTTAGATGGCCTCTGTGTATATATATGTGTGTTCTCCTCATATGTGTGTATGGAAATTAAAATAATTCTTTCAACTTAATTAATTTAGGAGGAAAAAGAGAAACAAAAAGGGGGAATTCTATACATGCTTGTGTCCGCTCTTGAGATAGAATGGAACTGAAGGAAATATTGAGAAGCTGGATAATTCTTAATTAGTAGCAGTTATTTGATCTTCTCAACGTATAAATGATGTTCGGGGCCATAGCGCTATGTATTACTAATTCTTGAGGCCAGGCCGGGCTAGGGGAGGTTATATTTTCAGATCTCTGGATTCGTCAAGTACATGAGGATACTTACTAATGCACGGGATGTGTTTGTTTGACTTGGTTTGTGGTACGTGTTAGAAAATATTAAGCCTGATTAAATATAATTAATTAAATAAATAAAGTTAGAAAGATCAAACATTGATTTGAAGAACTTGTCGGCTGCACAATCTTCTAAATAGCATTCATTTTCTGTAACATTGTATAGCATCGAAGCGCATCCGTATAAACATACGAGTACTAACTTTAGAGAAGTATTTGCCCCACATAGTGTAGTGGACTTATTGCAATCTCCTCCCAAAAAACTTCAACTCCTGCCTCCATTGATGCGGTGCACCCCGCATAAGGAGCGAACCCGAATTTGATTGCAACAATAGCTCAAATGTGTTTTATAATAATTTTATTCTCGGTAAACTTTGTTTCTCAAAACTTGTATTTGCTTATACGATTCTACCTTCCTTTAATCTGATGTTATGGTGCTCTTTTTATAGTACCAAACCATGAATCAAATTAACGGACAAATAATTAATTTGCCGTGTAGTAAAGCTGTAACAAATCAATGGCTTTGTGCGTTATTATTCTGACCGAGTAAAACTTCAATCACAACTGATATATTCATCTTAATTTTGATCACATTAAAGTCTCAATGATTAATCGTTATGGGACCGTGTAAATTCATTAGTGTATATATCCAACGGCTATATATATTATACAATTAATTAATACCACTTATTATATATATGATCACATTAACATGATAATTGGAAACGGTTGGCCAGCCCATAACACCATCAATGATCGTATTATAAAAAGTTTAATTAGAAACATAAAGTTTGTATTAAAATCTTAAAATACATTTAAATTAATTATTTCTAATTAATTTTCTAACAACGTGCTGGTATGCATGAGATATGCATGTTGCTTTGTGGATTTGTTTGATACAGATTTGTGTGATATACGTGATATTTGGATTTCTGGTACAGGTTTGTGTTGTTTGTGTCTATTCTGGTATTCTCTTTGGTTTGATGTGAGATAGTGAACTTGTACATGTGGTTTTGCAGGGAAGACGTTAAAGTGGTTTTTGAAAGGAAATTGGAATGTATATATCGACTTGACGTCTAATTCTTTGTACTTGCAGGGATAATTATTATCGTCACTGACGTGCCATGGAATTATTTGATTTGATTATTTAGTGGTATTCAGTTTCGCTAGTGGATTTGATAAATACCACCGGCTGGAACTAAATACCGCACTGAAAGTGTTTCAAACTCTCACCCGTTCCACTTTTCGTGGGTTCCAGGTTTGCGATGCAAGGACGACTTGGGTGAAAGAAAGAATTGCAATAATTGCCACATGAGATTTTATGGGATTTCATTTTATTAATTAATTCCACTGTATATAAAGGGTTTGGGGACCTGGTGGTGGCTATTTGAGAATTGTGGCTATACTTACTTGTTATTGGTAAATTATATTTGTTGCATATTTTATAGCCTTGTGCTTGTCAGCACGGCTACTGTTCCACCTGCTTGCCGAGATGTTACATACGCTCAACAATGTCTCCATTTGAAACAAAAATAGAAATGTCTAAAGATTATTTGGACCGTCGGATCGCAATATCCAACGATCGAGAAGTCCAAATCAAGCATGGGGACATTGGATGCACCATTCAAATTCTTCAATATTCATACTCTTTCGAGGGAGATATATTAGGATTGATTTTTTTTCCATCTCCAAGCTGCATGCACCATTCAAATTCTTCGATATTCTATTAATTCTATCCTCCACATTAAATGCATGCTTCTAGAAGAAGAAGATAATGAGGTCCGTCTACTCTACTTGTGGTCAAAGATGTACCAATTTTTCAGCTGAAAAGGATCAAAGCTTCGGAAATCGGATCCCATCCATCTATACAATACAAACAGACAAGAACAGCCCCAGCCCCTCAATTTGTGCTTCAATATAAATTCAATATTTTATGCAATTCATCACAATACTGTTCTAACTAGTATTTGTCGAACAATATTTCCACTATCCTAATATCTATAAACATCAATCATTAATCCATTTTTTATAAACAATATTTCACTATCCTAATATCACAATACTATTCTTTTATAGTTAATTATAACTCTTCCAACAATCATTAATCCATTTTTTACTAATCGGATAGCACTAGAATAGTGCTATTCCTTGATTTGCCAAACGGACCCTATATCTTCATTTACCAGTACAGTTATAACTTTTTTTTTCTAATAAATTGGTCTATTATATTTCTCCTACAAAAAATATATATACATCGATCGCTTTACCAAGATGGCAACATCCAACGGAAGCGTATATTCATGTTGAAACATTTCCCACACTGACACGGCCACGCAACAGAAACGTATAGGCAAAGGCAAAATGAATGATATGATATTGCTCCATGAAGATGAAGTGCATGCCTAGAAAATGGAATGTAGCTGCTGCTGCTAGATAGCAAACTCATTAAACTATATATGTCATGAGTTACGATCGACTTGTGAGGCAATTTAACGTATATAATATATGGAGTATATATGGACATATATACATCCATCCATCTTCCTATCTCCTGTTGCGTCATCTATTACTATTACTATTAAGATTGATTTTTTTTTTTTTTTTCATCTCTAAGCATGCAGTACTCAAATTCTTCAATAATAATTAATTCTACTCTCCACATTAAATGCATGCATGCATGCTTCTAGAAGAAGAAGATAATGAATGAGCTAGGTCTACTCCTACAGTCCTACTCTACTTGTGGTCAAATTGAAATTAAGATCGATGTACCAATTTTCAGCCGATCGAAAAGGATCAGATCAAATCTTCCTTCGGATCCCATGCCATCGAATTATCTACACAAACAGACAAGGACAGCTAGCCCCAGCCCCGGCCTCATCCAAGCTCGACTCAGACTCAGTAGTGATCTGATCTGTTTCCACACGGAACGGAACGGAACTACGGAAACGGAAGTAACCACATGATGATGCATGGACCCATATATGCACAGCATGATCCACCAATTTAATTAATTAATTTCCTACCATTTCTTAATTTGCTCTACAAACCAAAATTTGCCTACACGCAGCGCTACACGGACACCATTGAATTGATTGCCATAAATAAAGAAAAGAAAAACAAAAGGCCTACGTACCTGTACCTGGGGCCTTTCTTAATTTGCCTCAAAGAAAAGGAAGGGAAAAAGCCTATATATAATATAAGAAGAAGGTCAGGTCAGGTCATTATTGTTAAATTCAATTGTCACAACTTACATCACTACTGATCATATCCATCTTTGTAAACCAACTATCTTTGCCAAACGTACGTACTTGATTGAAATAGATATGGCATCAGCTCCTCTTCCTCTCAAAATCATAGAATCATCCCGTGTGGCTCCACCGCCCGCCACCACACCCGACCGTGCTTCTCTCCCCTTCACCTATTTCGATTTCTTCTGGACTATTCTTCCTCCTGTCGAACGCCTCTTCTTCTACAATTATCCGCACTCCACCCAGCATCTCATTGCCACTCTCCTTCCCTCTCTCAAATCTTCCCTCTCAATTGCACTCAAGACGTACTATCCCCTTGCCGGTGGCTATCGCAAAACTCCTGGCACCGATGACAGGTTCGAACATTACTATGTTCAAGGTGATGCTGTACCGTTCACTGTGGCAGAGAGTAATGGGCAGTTCGAAGATCTTGCAAGCGACCGTGAACGTGAAGTTTCACTGCTAAGTTGCTTAGCTCCACAATTACCGAAATCAGAGGAGGTGCAACCCCTTTTCGCCGTGCAGGTGACAATCTTTCCTGGCCAGGGTATTGTTATTGGGACAACGGTGCATCATACAGCTTGCGATGGAACTTCCTCCATGCAATTTATGCACACCTGGGCCGAAACATGTTTGTCAGGAGCCTCCGTGTCTTCTCGAGTCCCAATTTTTGATCGAACATTAGTTTCCGATCCTTCAAATCTATACTCCTTTTTCTACAAAAAAGTACAAGAAGTTATCAAATCTATTCCTGAAGGCTCCATTCCGGCAAAAGACCCTTCTGAGCTCGTTCTAGCTACATTCACGCTTGGGCAAGAACAAATCCAAAGGCTTAAGAGACTAATTTCAGCCAAAGCAGAGGAATGGAAGACATCATTCCGTTGCTCGACAATAGTCGTCTCCTTTGCTTATGCATGGATCTGCTTTATTCGGGCAAAACGTATTGATAGTACCGAGAGAGTATGTTTTGGATTGCCGGCCGACTTTAGAGCACGGGTACAACCACCATTACCAATGGAGTACTTTGGTAATTGTGTCATATCATGCATGCCGAAAGGCGTTGTCGCTGATTTAATTAATCAGGAGGATGGTTTAGTTGTGGCGGCTGAGGCGGTGGGCAAGGCCATTGATGAGTTAGCCAAAACTTCAAATTTTCTGACCAGTGTGTTTGATGACTATGCATCTTATCGTACGCCGATTCTCAGCGTAGCCGGGTCCCCGAAGTTCAAAGTCTACGACGTTGATTTCGGATTAGGGAGGCCAAAGAAGGTTGAAATCGTGTCCACGGTGAAGACAGGGGCGATGTCAGTGGCGGAGAGCAGAGGCGAGGCAGGAGGAGTGGAGATAGGCATTGCATTTGCAAAGGATGAAATGGACATCTTCAAGAAGTATTTCTTTTCTATGATGGTTTAAAACTTATTTCAGAAAATAAGTAGGAAGCGATTTTATTTTGGGAAAAGAGTTTGACAAATCAATCCTGTTTCTAGTTTTGATGGTTTATATATTTATGTACAAGAATTGATATGGAGTTTTCAGGCAGGCTATACATGAAATCAATTTCTCTTTCATTCATTTGGTGTCAGTGCTTTCTTTAAGTCGTATATATAATAGGTATAGAGCTAGCACAGGATACTTAACTGGTATCAGGTATCAGGTATCAACAATTGGATTTGGAGGATCCATATTTACTATGAGCAGTGGATGGGTACAGATTCATTTGACCAACTCTGTTTCAACAATTAAAACTGAGGAGATCATTTCACAGTCCTTGATTTAGGAGACATGACATTAAAGCAGTCAATCCTTTCATGATAACTGCATCATATATATTTAGTCACTGATGGAACCAAATTCAAGCATACACATGCAATGGAATTTGGTCTGAAACTGAAAGCCATTTGACAACAAGTTACCAGAAACTGTAAGCTAAGAGAGCCCATAAAAAATAAGTACAAATCAAAGACTGAAGACCAAATTAAGAACAATTTAATTAATAGTAGCAACCTAGACATCTGATAATTATGCCAAACCTTATAAAACAAAACCTGAAACTTTACTCAAAAAGAAATTCAATCCAAATCAATAATAACAACATAGACATCTGATGATTGACTCAAAAAAAAAAACAAACCTTAATATTCATTCAGGAAGAATTTCCAATCCACCAAAAAAGTACTTCTCGAAGCAATCCATCTTACTCTTGGGAAGGGCAACTCCAATCTCAACAGCACCTTGCTCTTCTCTACTATCTGCCACTGACTCTGCACAAGTTTTGGCAATAGAAACAACTTCAAACTTTGCCGGTTTTCCCCATCCGAAGTCAACATCATAAACCTTAAACTTCGGTGATCCAGCCGAAGGAAGTACAGAAAGTTTGTGAAATGATGACAACAATTTTATATTATATTCTAACGATTTTAGACTGGCACTCAAACCATCGATAGCCTTCCCAATGGCCTCAGCCGCCACAACAACCCCGTCATTGCTCATAAGATCTGCCGTATTTGCCTCTGCAAAGCAAGGCCAAATGCAATTACCAAAATATTCTGTTGGAAGAGGGGGGCTGTAACCGTGCCCTGAAATCGGCAGAAAATAGGAAGCATGATTTCTTGTCAGGGTCGATGCATTGCGCACGCACATGAGCGAGCCAAGTGTAGGCAAATGTGACAACCAATGTTGAGCAATGGAAGGACTTCTTCAATTGTTGGGCCTTTTCAGAAATCTTCTTTTTCAGTGTTTCGATGTGTTCTTGCTTGAGTGTAAATGATGCCAGAACCATCGTGGACGGAGCATTATGTGTTGAGGTCTGATCTTTACCTTTTGAGTTGCTTAGCAGGTATTTCAAAATTTTATTATAATAAATAGAGTAGAAATCAGAAGGATCATTGATCAGCGACCTGTCGATCACAGCATGTGCAGAAGGAATTTTCTCCTTAGAGCGACATGTCGCAGCCCACAAGCGCATAAATTGCATGCTAGTTGTCCCGTCGCATGCCGTATGGTTCACATTAACACCTAATGCGATGCCTTGCTGAGGAAATATGGTTACCTGAGCAGCAAGCAAGGGTTGTGATTCATTAATTTGTGGCAAAGGAGGCACCAGTTGTTGGAGATGATCTGAACTCCTTGCACGGCTGCTAGAAAGCACGTCAAATCCTCCCTCGAGCTCTGCCACAGTAAATGTAACAGCATCACTTTCTTTGTAGTATAACTCAAACCTGTCATCATTTTCAGGAGTGCGCCTGAATTTGCCAGCAAGAGGATAGAAAGTCTGGAGGGCAAGCGATAGCGAGGATTTTAAAGCCAGAAGATGATTTGACAGAAAATACGAGGTTGTGTGATCGAAAGGATAGAAGAAGATGCGCTCTACGGTTATCGGTTGGGGCAAGATCCACAGCAAGTCAAAGAATGTGAAGGGTATGGAGGCTTCATCCGGCGCTGAGCCGGGTGCCGGAGAGACTTGAAAGGAGTCTACAACTCTTAAAGCGGGAGCAGGAGCAGGAAGAGAAGATGGTTCCATTTTCTGTTTGATTTGGGAGCTAGTCAATGCTCATTTCAGTGCTTTCTTATTAAACATTTGCAAGTGCATGCAGTAGGTTTAATGACATAAACATGAAACCTTCCCCAGGAATCAGGATGGATTCAAGATAATGTATTATAAGAAGTTATATAAAATTGCTGATAGAGATTTTTTCATTAATGAATTGGATACATAGAAATTGATAGTTGGTGGCGTGCAATTTCATTTTTTTTTTTTTTTTTTTTACTTTTTGGGTCATATTGCTTGGACAGGACATTCACTATTCAGTATCAGCAATTGAATGCAGACTTGAAATTAATAAAGAGCTCTGTTTCAACAAACTTGGGAGATTTTTTCATTTCTGTTAGAAAAGAAAATTCGCGCCTTTTTTTTCAATTTTAAATACTTTTCACATGTAACCTTAAACTGATTGGGTAAGTAGGGTAGGGTAATCCAATCACCGAGTAATAAGTTAACTAATTGTTGCATTAGTCCGACAGTCCACCACCAAACAACAACAACAAAAAAAAAAAAAAAAAAAAAAAAAAAGATGTTCTTTTTGGATGCAAAAACTTTGTAGACGTGAGGAGAGGAGAGAAGGGCCTACATTCTGTTCTGAAAATATTTCGTTCGGCCAGTGGCAGTGGGACTATAACTATAAATCTTGCCCTTGGTGACTTCAATATCAGTTCAGGCCTAATTATTTTTTATCTTGCAATAATAAAAAAATATTTTTTATTTATATTATTCTATATAGTGGCAAATCACCGACCAATATTTTTTATAAAATAAAATAAAATATTCTATAAACTAAGTGGCGACAAATTGCTGGCCGGCCAAGAGCTTTTATTAAACAAAGAAAAAAGTAGATATATGAAAGTACAAGTACAGCCATGAAAACTAAAAGAAGATTGAATAAAATGGCTATATATTGTTTGACTAATTAATTATAGCAGTTGATGATGCGATGCCATGCGAAATGTGAAAGAGTAACTGGGATGAATTAATAAATGAACAATCTAATAGTATAGTATACAATACAATACAGCTAAATTAAAAGAGGTAGAGAAGAAATTTGGGGGAGAGGAGAGGAGAGGAGACGGGGCATGAATGATGTATGAGATTGAGAGATGAGAGTCAGGTACGTAACGTACGTAATTGCCAATTGGTGACCAGTTTGTTTATTGGAGCAACAAGAAGAATCGAAAGAGAAAGAGAGAGAGAAAGAGAAAGGGAAAGAGAGCCGTTTCCTGTCAGTCTAGCTAGATTGATTGATTGATTGATTGATTGATTTGGTCCATATCCAAGTACCAACAAGAAGTCAAGAACTGAACTTAATTTAATTGTCGCTAGGAAAGGAAAGGATCGATTAACATAAACAACAATTTATATATATATATATATATGAGACTCAAAATTCACTCACAAAATTAACAAGTTCAACCCACTAAACTAAAGAAATAGGACTACTTAATTCTCAAAGCATGCAATGCAATCCATCTTGCACAGCACAGCACAGGTGCTAACCAAAGAAGCCGTCAAGAGGCAAATTTCTCATAATTAACCAGATTGAGATTGCATTGTGAACTGTGAAGTCAAGTCAGACCCCCACCCCAATATTATTGCATTTGCATAGCATGTTGGGCCGTTGGGGTACCCTTCCTACTTTTACCGATAATATATATAATAATAATTGCTCACATTTCTCAAGAAAATTCGAAAATCCAAGGAATAGAATAATATTTGTCAGCTGCAAGTTAAAATAAGAAAAGAGCTGCATGTATCATATCAATATCATATTCTATTTGATGACTAACAATGCATGAACTCGTTTCTGGTATCAAAGAATATATGCCCTAGCCCCACTCAATCACTTGTACACAAGAATCAACC
Organism: Cyperus esculentus; assembly: GCA_030179965.1. NCBI lineage: Eukaryota > Viridiplantae > Streptophyta > Magnoliopsida > Poales > Cyperaceae > Cyperus > Cyperus esculentus. The sequence goes on along the minus strand of JASGLE010000033.1, from coordinate 3,907,440 downwards.
ACCATACCAGTTAATATCAATTTTACAACTTCATTTCAGGGAGATACCAACATAAAACTAAGAGCATATAAAGACACAAACAAATTCTTTCAATCATGCAACAAACCTATTTACCCTACTACAATGTTATTATTTGCCATCATCGGCAAATGGAACAGTCTTACAACTACAAATGTACGCAGAATAATACATGCGCATCATATTGAAAGTTCGATGCAAACAAGCTAACGCATTTATTTCGATTGCATCTTCTAAGCTGCTCCAGCTTTGCAGTGACAACAAGCTATGTACACAGGGATGTACTCTACAGTCTACACTTCCTATGCTCTTCAGCAGTTCAGCTCTCAGCACACTTTATTCAACTTTATATCTCTGAGTGCTGCCACCAATAGCTGGTAGTTTCAATTATTAGATTTAGACCAGAAAATCAGTAATTTCGGGCAGACTTTGCTATATTAATTTGTTGACTTGATAGGCCTGCACAGACCATCAGCACAAAATTGTCACTCTCTTGGTAGTTGGGTATGAATCAATGACAAACCAAAATAAAAGAAGAAGAAGAAGAAGAAAGGAAAAGGTTGAGTTTGGCAAGGTATAACCCAGGCAAGGGAAAACAACAGTATAGGCATGTTACTGGTACATGCAGTTAAGGGAATTTTTGAACTGATATAATTAAACACAATAAAGAAGAAAAAACTATATACCTTATTGGTACCTCCAAACTGAGAACTTGGACCCCTTCTCCCATCCCGTCCATCAGTCCTAACTCCTTCAGTCGGGTCCATAAGATGATTATTCCTAAGAGAATGTCCAGAAACAGCTAATGAACCTTCTTTAGTGGCACTAACCTCCACTTTGGTGCTGCTTGGACACTCATTATTCTTCAAAGATAATTTTGTCTCAGGATGTTCAGCGGCTGAAGTTGCACCAGAAGCACCTCTAGAAGGGCCCACACCAGCAGCTTCTTCACTTGCGTTATCTACAATGAGCCCTGTGCCCTCAGTATTCCTAGAAAATTGAGTAGCTGCAGCTTTGGCACCAGCTATAGCAGCAGTGACTCTGTCTGATCTCACTACAGCACCACTTGAAGAAGCTTTTGAGGACAGACAGCCTGGTCTTAAAGAGAGACAATCAGATGGGTCTGGCAACGGAAATTTGACTGGAAGTGGACCCTGCATCGGGGTTAAACCCCTTACTGCTGCCTCGTATATCTATTAAAAGGAAAATAAAAAAGAAATAATAGGCAATTGAGTGAAACTGAAGCTGTCAAAATATCCCAAACGATAGACAGAATTTGACAATCAAATAACTCACTAATTCACTACCTTGATTTACAATTAACGATTGTCTAGGCTAGTTATGCTTTCAAAACGCTCCAATCTTATTGCTAGTTTTATAGTTTTTCTCTCTTTTATTTTTCACTGTTCACACAAATTGTAACCATAAACATGAGCACAAACGAAAAAAAAAAAATAGTGCTCCATGTCCCACCCCCCCCCCCCCCCCCCCCCCCCCCCCCTCCTCCTCCTCAATGCACCTAACATCGATGATGAGAAGGCTCCAGGTATATTACCCAAAAAAATAGAACAAAAGAAAAGAAAAGGTATCCAAGGCCCAAAACCATTGCAAACACAACAAAGCACAAAGACAAAGAACAACACCATAAAACTAATTAATTAAACGTAAAGACAGTAAATTTAAAAAAAAAAAAAAAAAAAAAAAAGAAGCATACCCGTTTCTCTAAGTTATAGACCCCCTGGTTACCTCGCATTTCGAAAGGAATAATCAGCTTCTGAGCAATAACAACAATCAGATGTTAGCTCTCTATCACATGAAGTTGTACACAAAAAATTTTGAAATTTTATGTCAATTACTTAAAAATTGTAAACCAATTGTGTATATTCTCTATGTAAGATTTATTATTTCCTAATGTATCTATACCTGTGGGTTTTCACACAACCAACAGAAGTCTGTCAACCCTTCAAGCCTGACCTGAAACCATTATGTTAATAATATATATGTAATTTGTATTTTGTATTAGTCAATTTGGATTTTGATTTTGTAATATGTATACAGTATAGGATAGAGAATAGGAAAATATCATGGGTCACGTGGTGTGCATGTGAGCTGTAAACATATAAAACTTTGTATGCTACTGAAATTAATTAATGAATCATCTAGTTCTTTTCATGGTATCAGAGCAATGAACCTTCTAGGTTCCCACCACCTCCCTCTCTTCTACTTCTGAAATTGATTTCTCCACCTTCAAATCGATTTCTCCAATAATCTCCCAAATTCTCAAATTCTCAAATTCCCATAGCCTTTTCTGCTCTTCACTCATTCACTGGAGGTGCGATCCCTTCTCCAAAAGAAAACCCTTGCTCACTGGGAGGAAAGTTCACTGTGTCTCTCTTCTGATTCCTGCTCTTGGCCGAAGCAAAGATGACAGGCACAACTTCGGCCGTCGATTCTTCTTCAACACCTTCAATAACCTCTGATTTTTCTCTATCTTGCAACTCAATTCCTGGGAGCATGCTACCTGTTGTCAACATAAAGGGGCTGGTTCCAATCGAACTAAATGAGAGCAATTATTTGGTATGGAAGCAGGTAATTTTAACAGTACTTCGTAGTTATAATGTACAAGGGCATGTAGACGGGTCAGAAGATGTACCTCCTCCCATTATACTGGACAAGGATGAAAAGGAAGCTGGAAACCCCGAGTTTAATAGATGGATGCAAAGAGATTTGGTAGTACAATCATGGATAAATGCAACCCTTTCCTCAGAAATACTCCAACTGGTTATCTCTCCAGAGACCACAACAGCACGTGCCATATGGTTAACCTTGGAGAAGCACTTTCAAGAAAATACTGCTTCACGAGTTTATGCCTTAAAATCAGAACTTAGAGCTATAAAGAAAGGAACTATGCGTATGGCAGATTTCCTTCAGAAAATTAAAGGAATATCTGATGCATTGAGATCAATTGGAGAGACCGAAAGTGACCGGGATCTAGTTTTGACAACATTGCATGGGCTTCCTGAACAATATAAAGGGTTTGTCACTGCTATTCGGGCTCAACGCACTCTTCCTACGTTTCAGGAACTTCGACCATTACTTCTCCAACAGGAAGTTGAGATAGAACATTATGAGGGTGACTCGAACCCGGATACGGGTAATTCAAGTGTTTTTTATGCCGATCGAGGTAGAGGTGGATATAGAGGTGGTCGTAGTGGTGGAAGAGGTAGGAGTGGAAGAGGTCGAGGAGGAAGAAATTCTGGTTTTAGTCATGGACCGATGTTTGGTTACTCCCAACAGCCTTACCAATATAACCAAAACCGAAATCCCTATAAACCTCAATACTTAAACACTCTCCAAAACACACACCAACAGCTAAAGCCAAATCCCACAAACCAACTTTCACGTTCTGGAATTCAATGCCAGATTTGTGGAAAGTACAACCATTCGGCTCTTGAATGTCGACAACGCTTTAACCACTCATATGTACCTGATGAGCTTCCACATTCTTTTGCTGCCATGAACCTCAATGTCCCTGAAGAAGAAGTTTGGTATCCTGACACTGGAGCTTCAAATCACATGACTTCTACATCAGGTAACATGATTTCTACTCAACCTTATCTAGGCAAAGAAAAAATTATGGTTGGAAATGGTGCCATGATTCCTATCACTGAAATTGGAAATAAATCTTTGAATATTGATAATCACTCCTTTGACTTAAAAGATGTGTTTGTTGTTCCTTCTATTAAAAAGAATTTGATTTCTGTTCGTCAATTCTGTCGTGATAATAATTGTTCTCTTGAGTTTGATTCAAATGGTTTTTCCTTGAAGGACAAGAGAACAAAGAGAGAGCTTCTTCGGTGCAGTAGTCCAAGATCATCCTTATATCCAATTGATTCTAACACTTCAAGTAGGGTTGTTTGCAACAAAAAGATTGTGTTTTCAGCAAGTACTACTACTACTGATTTTGAACTGTGGCATAGACGTTTAGGGCACCCTAATTCACTTGTTTTGTCTAAGATTTTTGAGAAAATTGGTCTAGACACCAAAGGTATCAGTATAGAAGACTCATATGTATGTAATGCTTGTAAACTTGGAAAGCATGTGAAATTATCTTTTGGAACCTCTCTTTCAAAATCTAAACAATGTTTTGAAATTATTCATTCAGATGTGTGGCAGTCACCAGTTATTTCAGTTTCTGGATTTAGATACTATGTTATTTTTATAGATGATTTTTCTAGATATGTTTGGGTATATCCACTAAAATTTAAACATGAAGTTTATGACAAATTTGTGGAGTTTAAATCTGTTGTTGAAAATATTTTTCTTTCAAAAATAAAGTATTTTCAATCAGATGGAGGAAAAGAATTTATTAACTCAAAATTTTCAAACTTATTTACTTCTAGTGGAATTATTCATCGCATTTCTTGTCCTTATACACCAGAACAAAATGGCATTGCAGAGAGAAAACATAGACATATAGTTAATATAATAAGGACTCTTTTGTTTCAAGCTTGCATGCCAACAAAATTTTGGGTAGAAGCACTACATGTTGCAGTATTCTTAATTAATAGAACCCCTTCTCTAAATGTCCTTAATGGGAAGTCACCTTATGAAATACTTAACAGAAAACAACCTAGTGACTTGAGGTATATAAGAACCTTTGGATGCTTGTGTTATCCAAATTTACAAGACATTACACCACATAAGCTCTCTCAAAGGTCTCTACCTTGTGTTCTCCTAGGCATATCTCAACAACATAAAGGATATAGATGTTTTCACCCACCTTCGAATAAAGTTTTTATATCAAGACATGTCATCTTTTATGAGACTGTGTTTCCATATATCTACTTGTCTAAATCTTCAAGCAACAAAGATTCTTTTGCTATTAACAAGTTTCAACAGTTCTTGTCCAATCCTCCCATCCTAGGAGAGAGTCCACAATCAATTGAATCAATAAATCAATTTGCAGAAGAATTTCAAAATCCCAACACAGAAAACAATCATACTTCTTCAACTACTCATGGCACAATTTCCAATCAAGAAACTTTACCTGATAAGTCATTACCTGATGAGAAGTTCATAGTTTATACCAGACGGCGTAAGAAGGATACGATACCTAAGTCTCAACCCATTTCCACACAAAACTCACCTCCAGAAAGTCAATCACTAGAAAATATACCACATGATGAACATGTAGTCGAAGAACTTGAAACTTGTCCACAAACCTTAAGAATCCACTCTATGCAAACAAGGTCCATGTCTAAAGCTAAGAATGATTCTACCTTACCTCTTGCACATGTTGCTGAACCTCTATATGAACCAACTAATTTTCATGAAGCAATGAAGCATCCTGGATGGCAAACAGCCATGGAAGAGGAATTCAAAGCTCTTATTGATAATGATACTTGGGAACTTGTACCGGCACCTCCAAATGCTAATGTAATAGGATGTAAATGGGTGTATAAGATAAAACAAAATTCTGATGGATCTGTTGAGAGATTGAAAGCCCGGTTAGTTGCACAAGGTTACAAGCAACATTATGGTATTGATTATACCGAAACTTTTTCACCGGTTGTGAAACCAACTACCATTCGCACTGTCATTGCTGTCGCACTCAATAATAATTGGTCTTTGAAGCAATTAGATGTGATGAATGCTTTCTTACATGGTGCATTAACTGAAGAGGTTTACATGCAACAACCCCCCGGTTTTCAAAATGCAAAGTATCCACACTACTTGTGCCGTCTGAAGAAAGCAATTTATGGGCTCAAACAAGCTCCACGGGCTTGGTTTCAAAGGTTTACCTCTTTCTTGATAGAACTCGGTTTTACAGAAAGTTCAAGTGATCCATCAATGTTTGTAAGAAGGTCAGATCAAGGTACTCTTATGCTTTTGCTTTATGTGGATGATATAATTATAACAGGAAGCTCAAATTCCTTATTAGATTCCCTTGTTGGTACATTACAATCTGAGTTTGCAATGAAAGATTTAGGGAATCTTCATTATTTTTTGGGAGTAGAAGTTCAAAGCACATCTTCAGGGTTGCATTTATCACAAGGGAAATATGCCTTACAATTGCTTCAAAGGCATGATATGCAAAACTCAAAGCCGGTGCAAACACCATTAGCCCCAAATGTTCACCTTTCTGCTTTTGAAGGGAAGTTACTGGATGAGCCATTTAATTATAGGCAGATGGTTGGTGCACTTCAATACCTCACATTCACGAGGCCCGATTTATCTTATGCTGTAAATTTGGTCTCCCAATTTATGCATGCTCCTCGTGAACCTCATTTACAAGCCGTAAAACGAATTTTCAGGTATGTGAAAGGAACAATTAATTATGGCTTGTTATTTCGTAAAAGCACCAATCCTACACTAATAGCATACTCAGATGCTGATTGGGCCGGTTGTCTTGATACAAGACGGTCAACGTCTGGATATTGTATATACCTCGGACCAAATTTAATTTCTTGGTCAGCCAAGAAACAACCAACAATTGCTAGATCAAGCACTGAGGCTGAATTTCGTTCCTTGGCTCAAGCTCTAGCTGAGACAATATGGATTAGGCGCCTTTTACGTGATTTGGAATTTCCACTTTACAAGCCGGTACACTTATTTTGTGATAATCTTAGTGCGACATACATGGCTGCCAATCCGGTACTCCATTCACGAACTAAACATATTGATATGGATACAAAATTTATAAGGGAAAAACTAAACAGCGGTGATCTGCAAATTATGCACATTCCTACGGAAAAACAAATTGCAGATATCTTTACAAAACCGCTATCGACTTCGCGGTTCCGCCTTTTGAGAAGCAATCTTCACATGTGTTGGAGATGTTCAGATTGAGGGGGGATGTTAATAATATATATGTAATTTGTATTTTGTATTAGTCAATTTGGATTTTGATTTTGTAATATGTATACAGTATAGGATAGAGAATAGGAAAATATCATGGGTCACGTGGTGTGCATGTGAGCTGTAAACATATAAAACTTTGTATGCTACTGAAATTAATTAATGAATCATCTAGTTCTTTTCACATTATATGAAAATATGTTAAACTTAGAATAGCATAACAATGCCCAGTTTCAACCTTGAACACAATATTTTTTTTTTTTTTTTTTTGGTGGCTAATAGATGGCACAAAAAAGTAAAGTTGGAAATCCCTAACTGATTCAGGTACATCATCCCAAGAAACCAGCTCTTCACTTTTCAGACAACCGACCACCTCAACACAACCTGAAAGCAAAGCAAAAAAAAGGTTTTCCCTTAATACTTTTATAGTTTATTTATGTTGCGTATCTAAGATATAGAACAGCACAGTTAAAAAGTAAAAGATGATAGCAGTTAGGCAGGTTGTATGTTGCAGCATGCTAGAGTCTGAGTGGCCTTGGTAGGAGGACAACCCAAATTGATACTGAAACCTATCTAGTTTAGCAGTATAATACCCAGAAAAGTTGGGAACCTAATCCTGACTCTGGTAAGTTGATGTTTGCAGAAACATACCTAACAGGCGTGAGACGGGATAATGTTGAGGAAATTGAATATCTGTAATTCCATTGACAGCATAGATCTCCCGGTAAAAAACCTCCATTGCTCTAATGGTATCCTCCTCAGGCACTTTGGATGCCGCATGGATCCACAGGCGGCCTTTTGTGTGAAAGAAGAAAACATGAAGAATGAGGCAAAAGTTCTGAACTTGAGCACACAGGTGCATCAGTTGCCTTTCTGTAATGGGAGAAGGCCAAGAACTAAGGGGGGAGAAAGAGAAAGAGAAAGAGAAAGAGAGACATACCAGTAATGGGAGAAGGCCAAGAGCGTCCCTCGACGCGCTTGATTCCATAGACGAGAAGAGAAGCCCAGGGCTGATGCATCGTCAAGCAAGGATTGCTGTAGCGGCCCCCCGCTCCTCCTCCTCCTCCTCCTCCTCCTCCTCCTCCTCCTCCTCCCCGGCCCAGCAAGCGTCCGCCGCCAGGCCCAGCTCTCCCTCTTCCGCTCATCCCTTTCCTTATTAACTATCTTGCGAATCAATCGCAATCGGCACAGGCAAGCTAATAGGCAATTCGCAGAGATCGCTCGCTCGCACAAAATAGCTCATAATCAAACTTCACACAATTAACTTCTGCAATCTCAAAATTTCCCATTTTAAGACCATATTACCTATTTTTAATTATTTTTTAAAGATTTACATACAAAATTTATTTATTTTTAATTATTTTAAGAGTCATATTTCAAAAAAAATCATTACAAATAGTAATAAAGTTCCTAAAATAGTAAAAATTGGCATCATCCAACTTAATTATCTCAAGATTATTATGAGCTATTTGGATCAAAATTTCGGATATCGGATTTTTGAATTTGGACCGTAAGCGTTTTGGTCTGAAATGCTCACGAAAGTACGTAGCCGGACTCATTTTATTTGGTATATTTTGTAGATTTAAAAATGTTAATTTAATTTTGAAAAATATTAAAAAATATTTCATAAATATATATATATATATATAGAGTGAGGCTATTGTGTTTTGCAAAGCGCAGTAAATAGTGCATTTCGACCTGATATCTCAAAATCGTATCTCAAATAGTCAATTCAAGTTGCTCAACCCAATCTATATATTGAATCTTGTAGAGAACCAATTTTTTCCATTTTTAAAACTTCTAACTAGTTTTTTAGATTTTTAAAAGTAGTATAGAAAATGTACCAAAATTTGTACATGAGAAGGATCATTTTTTAAAAATCCAAAAATAATTATAAAATTCTATTTTTACTAATTTTATGATATAAATTAGAGTTGATAAGTATATTATTTTGTCCTTCTTTGATAATATAAATTAATTATCTCTATATTTACTAATTTTATGATAAAATATGATTGAAAAATTTTATATTTTATTAAATCAACAATAGTATAATTATATTTTTGATAATTAAATAATAAAATAGGTATATTATTATAAATAATTTTGACAAAATAGTTCAAATAGATGCAAATTACTATATATCAAGCTATTACAAATCAAACATGAATTGAATCAAGAAAAAATCGAGCCGAGCTAAATCGAAATTGAGCACTGAATTGAACTATGAACTAATTACAAATAACAAACTTTTTTGCCAGCCCTATATAGGTACACTAAAAATGAAGCCTTCCAAATAAATATATTGTATTTTTCATACTTTTTTCAACTGAAAATTGATTATATACGTTTGCTTTTCGTTTTAAAAAGAAAGAAAAATTTTCACTGTCCAAAAAGAATCGGGAGCAGGCTGCTTTTTTAAGCTACTTTTTACTAAAATGAATAATCAATTTCCGTATTCAATCAAATTACATATTAGACATCGCAAATTAATTTTTCTAATATTATGTGAAAAAAAAAAAAAAATAGGGTGGAAGATGGACTCGTTCTTTCAAATTAAAAGAGCGATGACTCAAAAAAGAAAAGAACAGAAATACTTTCCTGGATTTCAGTAGAATAGGAAGAACTAATGTTATCAGAACAGGAACGGAGATCAACCCGGAAAAGCTTTGGGTCACTAGTTTATTGGTTCAACCGTCGGGTCAACTGGTTCAACCGCTAAGTTTTTTATGTACATATATGTACAATACATATAGTCATATAATATGATAAGTAAATATTTTCTAAAAAAATTAAAAAACAAATATATTATAAATTATCATATTTTTATATAGCATTACAAAGCGGACATACTAACTCGAATTAAAATAAATTAAAATATATAACATACTATGTGAGTATGGGACCCACTCTCTCCTCATTGGGTATATTAAACGAAACAACAGTCAAAAGTTGCATATAACCGGATTTTCAACCAAACCCGAGACCGCGGTTTTGAGAAAAAAAAAACGGACAAAAAACCGTTTATCACTGGTTTACTTGCATGTACGGTCATTTAGCTGAACCAAACCGTAAAGGGTCTGGTTCCGGTTTTTTACGGTCGAACCGGCCGGTCCGGTCCGGTTTTAATAACAGTGGGAAGAACCATTCCTGAGTAGGATGATAATTAACAAACTTGGGAAGCTATGCCACATGATTCATTCATTTATAGTTTTAATTTATTTGATTTTTTAGTTTTTTTTATAAAAATGAATTTCACTTACCATTTTTTTTTTTGAGAGAAACCCGTAGGTATTTTCATTGAATTGAAAGATTACAGTCCTGTAGGTATTTTCATTGAATTAAAAGATTACAGTCCTACAATTACATTACTCCTACTATTAACTAAGGAAAAGCAGAAAACACCTACCATTACATTGTTCTTAAAAGAAAAACGAGAAAAGAAATTGCGATAAGCCATAAGCAAACATTAGCATTACAAAATGATCCTACAAAGTACATCGTATTTCTCTGTAATATTACTAGATTGACTTCTGCGAAGTGTATAAGCTTTTAATACCCTAAATAATGTCCTCGATCGCAAGCGTACGATCTATTGCAATATAGTCGGGATCGAATCCACAGGGACGGAATTACTTCTAAACTATGCTTTAAACTCTATCATAATCCTAATTAGAATATTTTTGGTGTTTTTGTATAAAAGTGGGGGGGTTTTGTTTCAAGATTGGTTTCAGGTGCAATAAAGTAAATAACAGTAAATAAAGACTCTAAGCAGATGCTAAACAGGCGTTCCTAGGGTTTTCAGAATCAGTTTGCTGTCTGGATCAATTGCCTGCGGTCCGCACTTGTTAGGTACGGTCCGCAGGGCATACAATTTTGCCTCTCTTTCAGTTACCAGCTTATTGGTCCGCAGTGGTTAACTGTAGTTCGCAGATAACTGTCCGAGAGATAGATTTTCTATCAGTTACTTGGGAGTGCGATCCGCAGTCTGTCACACAACGGTCCGCAAGGAACAAACAGAGAATAGTTTTGGTTCAGATCAGATAGGTTGACTAAAGTTACCGACTTTTAACTAATCCTAAGCAATTATAAGTCCCTCAACTCTCGTTTGTTGGCACTTTTAACACTTTTAGATCAATTAGAAATCTTTAGGATTATTTCTAACCTAAATTCAATTTACTTTCATTCTAGGGTCCGGTTTAACTCTCGTTAAAACCGCAATTTCACTTTTCAGTTACTTTTGGACAACTACCCAATTAGCACAAGTATCGACTCTTGATCAATTGACGTTATATTAACCAACTGGACCTGGCCACAATCTACAGGCTCTTACCAAACAATCAAGAAACAATTCAAGCACAATTATAATTAAGCACAAAGCAAATTGAAAATAACTTTGAATCGTAGACAATGAAAACAAGTATTCAATTAATCCATACAAACAAACATCATCCTAAACCCTAAGAACAAATGCAATTACTCAGACATGACAAAAGTAAACATGCTTAAAGAAAATAAGAGAGAAAGAAAACACCGATTAGATTGATTGTTGAAGTTTTAGAGCGCTCCGACCTTCTGCGAGTAATCTCCCTCTTCTTATCAACTCTCTAAACTAAACTAAACTCAACTAAACTATGGACTCTATTTATAACTCTCTAACAACTAAAGATCAACTCATGATCTGACTTGATGACTAGAACCAATCAAAGGTGATGCTTATATAGGTGAGGAGGTGCACAAAAATAAGCGCCTGACTTCTAGTTTCTTTCGGCGAAATTAAAGGAAATTCCCAAAATGAGATTGCCCAAAATAAGCGCGTCGCCAGAAAATAGATGTTCCAATCTGTTTTTAGCATGGTACGGTCCGCAAATAGCAGAGTGCGGTCTGCAATTAGCATGTCGGTCGCCAAAATTAGGAGATTGTGTGTTTCCTTGAAATAGCATAGGCGGTTGTGACTCGGCAAGAAATAGAAATAGAAGTTTTATTCTTGATTTCGTCCCGAAAATAGGAAGTTGTGACCCGCAATTAGATGCTCATTTGTGCTCCTTCACCTATTTTTGCTCCTCGCTTCCAAATTTAGTCCAAATAGCTCTAAAAGCTCCGTTTTTCCTGAAAATAGGACCAAATCAAAGCAGTAACTGGATTCTAGACAATTAACTAACTAAATGCGTATAAACTTAGGAATTGTCAGTCAAAATATAGATACAAGTCTGGTAAAAATATAGATATAAATGCGGAGCATCATAGATATACAAAGGTTACAGTCAACTTTTAAAATTTTACATTGGATGAACAAAGGACATCGTATTTCTCCGTAATATTATTAGATATATTAGGGCAAGCCCCGCGCTTCGCGGCGGGATAATATATACGTTGCATCCGTTGCAAAATTTTATTTAGACTGGACAACATATTACTAAACAAACTAATTGTGCATGGCAAACCAGATCAACGAAGAAAAAAAATAAAAAATATAGGCCAAACAAAAAATAAATCTATTTTTTACTTTTACAAATTTTGAAGGTAAAATACATCAATAATTTAATATTTTACCTTTTTCTAATTAATTTAAATTAAGAAAAATGCTATAATTTAGTCAAATATTTCACCAAACTAATGAAAATGTGTTGGGAACATGATATCTAACTGATTTTAAGAAAAAAATCAGGATAAGAGATTGGCGCCGAAACAATGTAAGAGTTGATTAAAATTTTTTAACCCATTTATAAATAAGTCACTTTTAAACATAAATACTATAATTTTAATACACGAGTATAGATTGTTAAATAAGTTTTGGGTCATGCTGTCTAGGACTCTAGAAAAATTATTATTTTATAGTCAAGGTCATTTGTAAAAAAAGTTAAATGTTCAACCATTAAGAGAAATAATTTATTAGTGAGGCTATTTATGAATTTTTTTGTATAAAGTATGCTCAACGATGTCTACATTTGAAAAAAAAAATGGAAATGTCTGAAAGTTGTTTGGATCGTCGGATCGCGATATCCAACGGTCCAAGAGCCCAAATCAACCATGGGGCTTCATTTCTCCCCCTCTTTAGAGGGGGGATATTATTAGAACAAAACGGTGAGAGTGCGACTGGGGGAGACTGCCGACCAGCCTCTTCGACAACCTACGGTTTCAAGAAGAGAGCAAAGAGGAGGAGAGGGCAGAATTTTTCCATGTAAATTGTATTCTCTCTTATCAAGTCTATTACATCATACAAATATAAATAGCAACAAACATATAAGGCCCGTAGGCTCAAAATACTATTCGGGCCATATTCTAACAATCTCCACTTTGAACCGAATTGTACCAAAAACAAACTAAACATAAAACTAAGCTAAACAAAATACTAATATGGAAAGATGCAACTGGCAAAAGTTAGCAACCAAACTAGCACAAAGCTAGAACCAAAACATAACGGACTCCAACAATGAGTCACCACAAAGAATCCCTAACAAGCTCTACCTTAGCCGAAATTGTGCTCCAAGCATCCACTGCTAGACCAAGCACTAACAAAAGGCAACACCAAAGAAGTACCTTGATGCAATCCAAGCAAGACCCAACACAAGTACATATATCTTCATAGCCTCAAACGATTACCACAAACTCAAACTTGGTGCCCTCAAAGCTAATGGTGAACAAACGAGATGAAATCTGAATTGCTCACCATTAGCTTTGAGGTGGCTAAAGCTTCAAATCACATGAAGCGCACAAATCCCATAACCTGGGACAACAATAGTAGTATGGTACCAATGTAAATCTCCAAGTCCCATGGAGCATCCGAATCCCAAAACCGGGTCAACAACGGTACCATAAACCACCCAAACAAAGACTATGTCAAGCCGGAAACATCCGACCATACCAAACACCACTCCTTCAAGACAAAAAATGGAGGTCACAACAAACATCCAAATACCCAAACCACAAAATGGTATATGATATCAAACTCTCTAAACACATAAGCTAAACCGACAATTCCACCTTCTCGATCGATGACTATTTCAACTCCTTAATAGTTGGTTCCAATGCAAATCTTGCCTTAATACCAACCCAACAAATGTTGATTCTAGTCACTTCACTTCAGCCTTATGGTGGCAAGTGGCAACTACTTAACTTCGCAAAAGAGAGCATAAAAACAGAACCAACAAGGCACACACACAACAAGGTTTCAACGGTGCCATAATAGACGATAACTGAAAGGAATAGCACGATGGCTAGAGATGCGGAAATTAAAATTTTTCTAACCAAAGCATGTGCAGTTCAATCAGATCTTGCCAAACGAACGACTTATCGCTGATCTACACAATAACATGCATAGAGAGGCAGTAGTTATACCTTTGACGCGTAAACGGTTGCTCGGTGTGCTGTCCGGTTGTGCGTCGCCCTTGTCCACCAAAGGTTCGACCACCACCGTCCGTCTAGGCAAGAAGAACGTTGACGGCGGGTCCTTCGATCTTCGGTACTCTCCAAACTCAACAATAAAACCCTAGGTTTGATGGAGGGAGAGGTCTCAACACATGAGAAGGAAAGAGAAAAATGACTGCTAGAAATTCACTGCCAAATTCGTGCAAAAAGTTCCCCTTTTATAATTGTCAAGGATTAGTGTTTCCTTAATCAGAAACCCTAATCTGGCTTTCTGTCACATTGCGTTATAACGCAACATCTGTTGCGTTATAACGCAACCTGTGACAGAACCAATCGACAACTATGCTGTCACAGTCCGTTATAACGCAACATATGTTGCGTTATAACGCAACTGCTGACAGAGCCCATTTGATCTATTTCTTGGGCCTACCCCTCATGTGTTCGAGACATAAGATCGATACATCATAGCCATGATGATATTCAGGTTATCATGATGCCAAATCAAGCTCAAGTCAGGCCGTGCCTGATTTGACCTATTGTCATCACTTGTTACACGTTCGCCGACGTGATACGAACCTGAACAGGACTAATGGTCGAGAGCCTCTGTAGGTGTGACCTTATAGGGATCTGGATCATGTTGGGTTGCACGAACAGTGATTCTCATCTACCTGTTCAATGCTGATCATCATCAGTGTCAAGCCATCCACGTGATGATCCCCAAATGATACAGTAGTACGCACGTCCACGTAGTATCTTGATCCTGAGTAAGTGTACCTTACTTGTGTTGATTCTATGTCACATGATTATCCAAGATCAGTCCGAGGCAGGATTGTGTCATCCTCACGACTATATCATTTACTTGACGTCCATATAGATTAAACACATGACTAAGATTAATCATTGCGCGCGTGTGTAATCCATAATGTCAAGGGGCCCAGAGGATATCATAACTCATCTATGATGAGAGACATTCCAGTATCTTGATCATCCATGATCCAAGCTACCAATTCTACACACCGAACTGGAATCCCTTATGCCACCTGTTACGGTTGGGATAGGAAACTAGTCACAGTGTGCGGTCATGATATTTGATCATGACAACCTCAACCGTGAATCCAACACTGACAAGAATATGAATGACATAACACATTCCTTTTGTCATATTCTTGTCGCGGTCAGTCCAATGCCATGTCACAGAGAATGTGCACATGCATCCATATGATCTAGTTGATAGCCGCGCTATCAATGGGACGTGATACAAACCCATCTGCTAGACTCATATGCTGATCCTATCCGACCAACTAGAGTACCATGCTAGTTATCATAGATCAGGACAGTTTTAGAATTGACGTCATACCCATCATGGCATATCACTTGCTCTTGTCGTAAACGACACAAGCCATAACGTAACATCAATTCAAGGAAACTAATGAATAAAACATCCAAATAAGAATAACCATGAACAAGCGAATACCATATATATATAAATATAAATATGTATGTTTCTCTAGTACATAAACACTAACAATAACGTCATACAAGGTCCATCCATACAAAACAAGCCCAAACCATAAATGTTATCATGTACCTCAAGTAATACAAAGCACCAATACCCAATTCACCAACTGCTAACTCAACAAAACACTACCACAAATCTCACAAATGACCAGATCAAGAATAGAAAAGTGACCATAAACCTGAAGTGAGAGTCAACTCGCACGATGCACGAAGCTAGAGGCGAGCAAAGTAGTGTATAGCAGTTTCGGAAGGAAACAACTTGGTACAACTAAGAGGTAAAACCAAATACCGACATATCCCAAAGCACCCAAACACTGAACTAGAGTCCAAAATTGAACCAATTCACACTCACGATGCAGGAATCCACAAAAATCGCTATGTTGTTTGTGCAATTTACCAGGCTGAAGCAAGTGCAGGCAGCAGATTACAAAAACCAGCACAGCACGATAGCAATGGCGACGATAAACCTGATTGAAGTCGCAATAGCACGAACGAACCTATGCTCTGATATCAGTTTGTTAGAACAAACAGTGAGAGTGCAGCCGGGGGAGGCCACCAACCGGCCTCCCCGACAACCTAGGGTTTCAAGAAGAGAGCAAAGATGAGGAGAGGGCAAAATTTTTTCAAGTAAATTGTATTCTCTCTTATCAAGTCTATTACATCATACAAATATAAAGAGCAACAAACATATAAGGTCCGTAGGCCCAAAATATAATTCAAGTCCTATTCTAATATATATATTATAAATTTGGCTCTGATTTGTAGTACTTTTTTACACAATAAAAAAAACACAAGTCGAATCAATCTTAATTATTTATAAAGAGAAATAGGTCCTTTCATTTTAAGATTTGTTTCCCCTTTTTATCGTTCAGTGTCTGTATTTTTCGCATTATCCTTAATGGTATAGTTCAAATTGTTAGCCAATGTAATCTTTCCATACAAAATATGCTCACATTCGACGTAACAAGACATTATACTACAAAGCGAATGGACTAAATGTGTAAAGTGAGAATATATATCATAATAATTGTTCTTGATCACCCAAAGAATATTTAGAAAGAAACTTTTGAAGCAAATCAATTAAAATAATCAAATGGGTGATGGATGGTCTCTTTAGTCTTTTAATGTAAAACGTCGATGCACCTATCGCAATACTATATATATACACACAATATATATGAAAGCGAAGTGATCACCTCCGTCGTCAACTCAAGTACTGCAACTGCAACTGCAACTGCAACTCTGCAAGTGCACTATGACCACTACTTGCAGGTTTTTTGTTCCATTCATTCTGACTCTTCTTCAAAGCAAATTAAATTCCATTGAATCGAATCGAATCGAATCGACAAAATTAAAGCAATGAGAGAGGCCGGCCGGGGACGGGGAGTGGGAATAGATACCAAAGCCATAATGTATGTTAATGTCATATATATTATATATCATGATAACACAGAATATATATATCTACTCCAAAACATTCTCTATGCTTGCTTTTCAAAAGCACCTTTTATTTTGTGACTCGATCGGCATTATATTCTAATTCCTTCCATCATCATTCATCAAGCTCCTCTTCCTCTATAAATTGGGATGCTGGATGGATGGATGGATGGATTCTCTTCTATTCTTTCCTTTCCTTTCCTTTCCTTTCCTTTCCTTTCCTTTCTCACAAGGAACAGAGGTAGATGGATAGAGTGGCGCTCGATGGAGTCATCATGAGGCTTCTCGACTCGCGCTGGGCAAAGGGTGCCAAACTGCAGCAACTGCAGTTGCAGGAGTTTGAGATTCAGCAATTGTGTGTCACGTCCAGAGACATCTTCTTGCGCCAGCCCAACTTGCTTGAAATTGAGGCGCCCATTAAAATTTGCGGTATTTAATGCTTGAAACATTACATTTACTTTTTTTACTTTTATTTTTTTAAAAAAAAAGTATATATTGTTGGCAACTCTAGTTTATATTCTTGTGTCCATAAGTAATTAATGTTGAGTTTTCTGGTACCATAAATTATATCCGTACCAGTACATCTTATTTATATTCAACCTCTCACGTACCATGCATGGATTGTTACAGACATACAGGCCTAAACAACAAGTGTGTCTATTGTAAGATTTCAAAACTATTTAAAATAAAGCTATGACAGTCCCAAAAAAAAAAAAACAAAAGAAAAAAAAAGAAAAAGAACTGAGATCTGGTATCGATTTTTAATACTACCGGTAAAATAAACAAGATATAGTACAGATAATTAACCAGGCTATATAGGAGTTGTTGTTTTTAATTAATTTCATTCATTACACATTTGTCTTTTTAGGTGATATCCACGGCCAATACTCAGACCTATTAAAACTTTTTGAATTCGGCGGATTACCACCTCGATCCAACTATCTTTTCTTGGGCGACTATGTGGACCGGGGCAAACAGAGCCTAGAAACTATATGCCTCCTCTTAGCTTACAAAATCAAGTACCCTAACAATGTCTTTCTCTTACGCGGCAACCACGAATGCGCGTCAATAAACCGCATATATGGCTTTTACGACGAATGCAAACGAAGGTAGGTACTGGTAAAGAATACTGACTTTCATACGTCCTGTTAGCAAACTATATGCTTCAGCTAGCTAACAAAAAAAAAATATCATTCAATTAAATTGTATTTACATTTGAATTGAGATCACAATTTCTACGAATCATATATGTAGTAAATTTTTTTGTTAAATAGTCTCACTGTTGTCTTAGGACTTCATCTGCCAAATCTAATTGTCTAACAGGTACAGTGTTAGACTCTGGAAAATTTTCACCGACTGTTTCAACTGTTTGCCGGTTGCTGCGCTAGTAGATGAAAAGATACTATGTATGCATGGCGGCTTGTCACCGGATTTGTATGATTTGAACCAGATAAATAGACTGGCAAGGCCAAGCGACGTGCCTGATAAAGGGCTGCTCTGTGATCTTTTATGGTCAGATCCTTGCCCCGGTGTGCGTGGCTGGGGAATGAACGATAGGGGTGTTTCGTACACTTTTGGGGCTGATGTGGTTGCTAGCTTTTTGAAGAAGCTGGATTTGGATCTCATTTGCCGAGCACACCAGGTAAATATGTTTCTGTTAAATCACTATATGAAGTGCATTATATACAACACATATTTCTTTTCTTTTGTTCTGAATAGTTTACATAATCAAAGACCATTTACAAATGAACATGACCTTCCATAAAACACACAAATTAAATCGCCATTTATAAGTTAATAGAACTTAAAATTGAATTTCCATTTCCAGTTCCATATATATTGCTGATTCAAGCAAAGATTAACCGTTTGAACATTTAGGTTGTGGAGGACGGCTACGAGTTCTTTGCAAACCGCCAACTAGTAACAGTTTTTTCTGCCCCAAATTACTGCGGAGAATTTGATAATGCTGGTGCCATGATGATTGTTGACGAGAACTT
The DNA here is from genome assembly GCA_030179965.1 of Cyperus esculentus. NCBI lineage: Eukaryota > Viridiplantae > Streptophyta > Magnoliopsida > Poales > Cyperaceae > Cyperus > Cyperus esculentus. Next base: position 3,888,241 of record JASGLE010000033.1, on the reverse strand, counting down.
AACATGCTCATTCCAGATACTCAAAGCTGCAGAGAAGAAACGATTTGGATTCGGTGGTTTCAAGTCTGCAACCCCATCTTCAGGCACTATGGTAAATCCAAATTTTCAAAATTTGAAAACTTACTGAAATATTACATATTACAAACTTGGACATTAGTAATGACTGGATCGATTTAATTTGTGATTAACAATTTGTATTTTCCTTAATTTTCTCATTTGTTTTTGGGTCAAGAAGTCTTCTCCAGCGCAACGGCGTGACTGGAACTGGTGAGAGACCACTGTTGAAGCTTGTGAGGTTCCTGCTGGTGCTGGAACTGGTAATCTCACTGACGAGTATATGTTTGACACATTGTATCTCATTGAACTTTCTCAGTTTTCTTGTAGTTGGTTTGAGATTAATAATAAATCTAATTTGTCGGCAATGTCTGACTCTGACCAGCAATATATATATCAACATCATCATTCTCAAGTATCATATAACAGCAAGCAAAGCCAATAACGAAAAATCTTAATATAGGAGAATTAGAAGTACCCAAACAGAAATGAGACCGACTGGGACTAATTCTGTGCCTTGTAACAATACCATACCATTACCATACACAGGTCATGTCATATTGTTTTTTTCCTTTTTCTTGTGATTTTTGTAACGAAATTCTGGAAAAGGTTTTTCTTATCCTTGGTGAAGCAAATTAAGATACATGGCCCAGTGATCAACAACGAATAAGAGTGTATTGACCTGACCATATATATTATTTCTTGTTAGATCGAGACTTAATTGGACCTTAATTAATTATATATCTTGTTCTAACTTCTAAAAGCCCATATGCAAACTCTTAAAAGGCTTAATTAATGGGTTCAAATGGGCTCTTCTCGTTCTAGTATATTATTTATTATTTATTGTCTTTCTTTGGATTAATACCAAGGAAGATGTTACGGTGATACTATCGAGATACCATAAAACTGTTCACTTTTTTATTCATCTTATTTTATTGTTGTTAATATTCAACTTATAAATTATATTAAATAATAATTAACATATAAAGTTGAATAATTAGTATCTGGATCCTGATATCAATTAAGTACAACAAATAGTCACAAATAGTATAATTTAGTAGGGATTGCATGTGGGCTGGGTTATTTTGTACCCTTGATGTCGCATTCGGAGCATAGCAAGAAGATATATATATAATAATTCAGGGCTCGAATTATATCGACTACGTACTGTACTGTACTGTACATACTCGTTGAAATTTATAATTTTCTTTGCTGGCTGGCATCCGGTCGTTTTCCTTGATTGAGCCCCGTCACTAATTTCGTTGACAAATAGACACAACAAGTTAAATATATGAGTACGATTTAAAGATCCCGTGATTCTACATTACAAATTACAAATTACAAATAGCAAATAAAAGATAAGTTTTGTTCATGTTCATCCGACGATCCAGTGAATGATAAACTTAATGCAATTCTGATCAATGTTTGGTTTGGCTCCTAAAATGTAAGTTGGTGTTCATACATGATAGTACTAGACCAAGTATAATCCAATGATAAATCATAAATCAATTTGATCTAAATATTATATACACAAATTTCTCAACGTTAAGTATTCATAATTAAAATTCCAATAAAATTTAAATGTATAACACATGATGCTTCATGCTTGTCACTAAATTAATAATTAAGTGAAATTTGTATAGTACAAGTTATAAGGCTGTACAACCAAATAAAAATAAGTATTGTATTTTTATGTCTCCTTTAAGTGTCATAACTCATAAATAAATAATATTATAATAAATTCAAAAATACTTACGCACCATCATGGTTCTCTTGTGATTGTTTTCTTTTGAGTGATTTCTCTATATCGAGATTTCAAAATAAATTATAATTTATACTAAATTTTAAATGGTATTTTCTAATTAGTATCTTTCATTTTAATATCCTAACGCAGAGAGAAATTGATTTTCTATTTGTAAAATAACGAGAGTTTGAATTGTAGTTAAATGTCATACAAAATGGCTACAATGAAAAAATCAATCTATAAATTAATTTAAAATGTTGACTTTTATTGTAATAATAATCATTCTTCTAAAGCCAATAACTAAAGTTATGTTCAAATTCTTAGTGTAAAAATAAAATTGATAAAATCAGAAGTTTAGATTAACTAAGAATAGAAAAATACTAATATAATGTTCATTCTTAGGACCACCAAACATTCTTTCAACAAAAATGAAAAAAAAAAAAATAGTACAAGCCTCTGAAAAAAGGGTGAATCAAGATTTGTTGCTTCTTTTTTCCATTTTAATAAAGCATTAAGCATGGAGAAATGACAATAAAAATGTTGTTGAAAAGATACATAGTAACATGGGATTCATTTATTATATTTTTATTATCTCTTTCTTATCTTTTTGTTTACGAGATAGTAAATGCATGGTTCTCATTTATATTATTGGAAATTAACAATGCTAAATATACTCAACTATTATTTTTCAAAATTAAGATAGGATGGGGTTCACTAGTGGTATACTTGATAAAAATTATGGGGTTCACTTGTATAGACATATAACAAAACCTATAACTTATCATAGAAAATTAGATAGAAACTAGTATTGCTCGGAAAAAATATGGGGGCAAATGTCCCCCCTTTGGGCTTACTAGATCCACCATTGCCTCCGCGTCTTGGCACCCCCAACTTCAAATCCTGGTTTTGCACCTGTTTACCCTCTACTCTTTTATATATCAAATAACTCCTTAAACACTTTAGAACCTATCATGATATTTATCCATTACGTTTAGAGGTGGCAAAATCTGACCGGACCCGAAAAACCTGCCCGACTCGACCCAACCTGTGTTTTAGGGAAAGTTAGACTGACCGAAACCTGACCCGACCCGAACCCGAACAACCTGAAACCCGAGATGACTTAGGAATAGAAGTGCAAATCCTGACCAAACCCGCCCGACCTGACCCTGACCCGACCCGGGCGAAAAAATGCCGGCAGCCGTCAAACCAATTCCCGACCCAACATTTTTATTTGGTCAAACGGACCCGACCCGGGTCGGTCGGGTCGGGTTCAGGTTCGAGTTCTGGTCGGGTCAGTTTGATCAAATGGAAATGTCTGGTCGAGTCGGGTTGGGTCAGGCATCGGGTTGACGGCTGCCGGCATTTTTTCGAACCTAGTCAGGATTTGCACTTCTATTCCTGAGTCATCTTGGGTTTCTGGTCGGGTTCGTCTGACTTTCCCTGAAACACGGATCGGGTTCGAGTCAGTTTGACTTTCCCTGAAACTCGGGTCGGGTCGGGCGGGTTTTTCGGGTCGGGTCAAATTTTGTCATCTAATGGGTAAATATGATAGGTTCTAAAGAGTTTAAGGGGTTATTTGATATATAAAGAGTAGAGGGTAAATATGATATGTTTAAAAGAGCTGAAGGGAATATTTGATATATTAAAGAGTAGGGGGTAAATATGAAATGAAGGAAGACTTCAAAAATATATATGATATTAAGCCAATAAATTTGGACAGCATGGGAAGACCGAAGATGTACACTTGTACAGTGATAGGTCACCTTTAGGCAAGGCTTTAGGAGACTCAACGGCTCAACCCCAGCACTGCACCAGCAGTAGTTACTTGCTCCTTTTTTTTTAAAAAAATTTTGAGAGAATATGATGGTTGACTTGATGAACAGAGTAGTCAGTCAACTGCAGCTGCAGAACAGAAGGCATATTGGCACTGTTCGGACTTCTGATTAAAAATAATTCTTACAAGTTTGCAACTATGTAAGTTACAATTTTTTATTATTATTACAGGTATATTTTGCAAAAAGAATTAATGTAATTAAGGATTATTAAAAGATCAGTCCAGATATTCGGATACCATAAAGGATACCGTCGGGGATATCACGATCTTCGACCAATTCAACTAAACATAAATATTCACCTTAACCTCCTAAATATTCAACTTAATACATTTTGCTTAACAACCAATAAAAACTCTACATAATAAAAACCTAATTGCAGTATTACACTTAACACATTTTGCTTTACAGCCAATAAAAACTACTCTTAATTTAACTTGCAACATTACACTTTCTAACTATTCAACTTATCCTCCTAAATATTCATCTTAACCTCCTAAATATTCAACTTATAACATTTTTATTGGCAGTCAATGTTTAATGGTATCCCCGACGGTATCTTCTGCGGTATCCCCATAGCATTTTCCTTAAAAGATATAGCTATGTTGTGTTGTGTTATATCATTCATTAAAATATAATGTATTCCTTCTTGAAGATAATATCGTACAAAGTTTAGGTGATCACCAGCATTTATTTTCTTGTAATCAATGCTGCCACCTGCCAATATATATAATCATATACAAACATGAATTATACCAGTCTCCAAGTGAAAGCAATTTTTGAAAAAGACCATAAAAATTGGTTGACTCAAAACAAACAGATCCAAACAAAAAAGGATGGTCCACAATACTTTGATATTTCCACATCTAAATTTATGGCAGGACGACTGATTTGTGTACACAACTGTTTATACGATAAAATGCTAAAAATAATTTTAGGTTTCTTTCATTATTTTGAAATTGGGTTGATGCTTAGACAACTTAGTTATACCATAATGGATTGATTTTCTTGGTATCCGGTCGTTGGCTTTGATAAAGTGTTTCGATTAAATTTTATATTTTTTTAAGTTAGAAATTACAAAAAACCAGTGATGATAGAGTCTCCAAATGATAATTCATATGATTAATAATAGGCTAATTCTGTTATGGGTTAGATGAAATATGGATCGTTCATTTTTTGTAATCGGATGGCATGATATATCTTGTAAATACAAGTAAAGGGAGATATTTGATAAGAACAGATCGATTCAAAATGAAAGGTTGCTTAGCCAATCTACAGAAGAACAATTCTAATATATTGAGAAACTCAATGATGATGTTAAGGATGTGATAAATGAATTTAGATTAAGATAAAAAGAAGTTATTGACATGATGCAAATAATTGAGTATGAGGGGTTAAATCCGTTGTGCTAAACCGTTGAATCAAACTATCAAAGGCATCTGGATCTGTCTGTCAGACTCAGACTCAGACATGATATCATATATAATATCATTTATTTTTATCTCTTGGTACTTGGTAGTCGGACTCCAAGTCAAAGTCAACTAGCTTAATTGATAAGTCAGCTATACGGACGAAACTTATCAATTTCTCTTTGATTTCTTTCTTGATACTTTGACAGAAAGAGAGACAGAGAGACAGACAAATTAAGGTCTAGAGGCTAGAGTCCTCCTATCCTAGACTGCCAACATCAATAAATAAGGTCCTATGTATTAAACTGAACATGGCAATTGGTACCCGCCATTATTGCTCCAGGGGACCCGATTAATTAAATTAATAAGGAATTTCACCTCAGCCTTGGATTAATGGTTGCTCCTGAGTCCCGAGTCCTGAGTCCTGACCTGACTACCAAGTCATGAATAGAATATATAGTTACAAGTTTTGACTTGGGTCGGTCAAGGGGAGACTCAAATGTTGTTTAGTGAAATGAAATACGAGGCTTGCTTGATCTTCAAAACTTGTCCTGAGAAGGGACAGACAGACAGGATAGAGAGAAGAGATCCACCACTGCCCACTGGAGACTGTCCAGTCCTCATCTCAATCTGTACTTTGTACTCTATAGGGTATGAATGCATTTATTTATTGTTAGAAGAAGAGAAGAGTTGGTTTTGTGTAATAATGACTTTTCCGTCCCAAGTCAGCCAGCCAATCCCATGAACGATGATGCACCTTAATTTTCACTTCCAAAATGGTAAAAGCTTCTCCCCCCCCACGGCCCACCCCACGATGTGTGAAAAAGTTCGTAAAAGTTTGAAACACATACATACATACATACGATTTTGATATCAATGTTGCTTACTTTCAGGTACAAGTATGAAATGAAGAACATATACAATTTGAAAATGTTGTGAAAGATACCAGCCAGCATTTCAGATTTCTAAAACAATGTTGGGTACATGACTACATTCTATATTTTATTGTTTACAGTTGCATCACATAAGGTTTCATCATTTTTTCTTATTAAGCAATTTGATACAAACTAATAGACATCACTCTCATAATTTTCTCATTAATCTAGACATAACTTTGTTCCCGTTATTCACTCTCATAGACAGAGAAGATGACTTGCTTGTTGAACTGAACATAAGCAAACAAAATTGATCTTAAACAGTCATCATCCACATAAGTAACAAACTCATTAGCTATCTTAATTTATACCACTTCTAATTAGAAAAGCATATACATACTTTTTCTTAATATAAACGCAGAAAATGTAAAACTAAACTGCATCTTAAACAGTTCAGAAAAGTAATTAAGAGACTCTCCGATCCGATCCAGCAGGCACTAATCATACTGGTACGGTTCGGTTTTGTCCCATACCCGTTTCTTCCTCCTCGTTCTCACCGGCCAACTCCTCCAGTGACTTCCCCTTTGATTCAGGCACCAAGAAAGTAAATATTAGACCAAGCAAGTTGCAGGCAGCAAGCACAAAAAGCGAATTTCTGACACCGATACCAGGTGGGTACCCATGGTCTGTTTTCGTCTTGTCCTGATTCTGAGCCGCATACAGAAAACCAAATGACCCAATGATTGCACCAGCCTTGCCAGCTGCAGCAGAGATACCGTGGCAAGTCGACCTTAGCCGTGCCGGAAATATTTCAGCTGGTACGATGAAGGTAGTGCTGTTTGGTCCAAAATTAGCAAAGAAGAAAGTGAAGGCATATAGCACCACGAATCCTATATGGTTGCCAGGAGTAGTCCAGTGATGGTACGGGATTGCCAGACAAAGCATGAAAATCGTCATCATGAGAAACCCAATTGCTTGAATCCAGAAACGGCCAATAATATCAATGAGTGCGACTGTGAACCAGTATCCCGGTACAGTTCCACAGAGGGCAATCAGAGTTTGTGCCCGTGAAATGCGGAAGATTTCTTCAAGAGCACTCATGGTACGCGCTTTCGGGATCCAGTTGATGGCAGTGAAGATATCCTTCTGGAAAAGGTTCTGGCTATAGAATGCAATGTCAAGAAGGAACCAACACATGGTTGTTCCCAGAAGGTGCTTCCCGTGACGCCGCACAAATTCACCGGAGAAGAGCCCAAAGTCTTTGTCACGCGACATAATCTCCTCAACCTTCATTTCCAATTTGAATTGCCACTAATTAGTTTTCAATTTTTCATTTAAAAGGCTCTATCTTTGATTTTGGCATCAACAGATTATATATAATAGAACAACAACCTATCAGTGTTTTAATAGTTTAATTCTCCACTAAAACATATTACTAACAGATTAACATTTCTCCTATATAGCATTGCCAATCAATTCAGTTACTTCATCACAAGCAAAGCAACAACTAATAAAACGAAAGGAGTACCTTTTCATGTTCTTCGACGATTTCGACTTGGAGAACCTTGGACATGTCCGCGGCTGCCTGTTTGGCATTTTTTGCAACAAGAGCGGTGTAGCGGGCAGTCTCAGGCATCTTCATACGCCAGTAATATGTTAGCAATGCGGGAATGGCACCAAACATCAAGATAATGCGCCAGACGAAATCGGCCTCAGCAGGGGTCGAAGCAGCATGATTTTCCTGATGCCACAAAAAGAGGGAATAAATGTAAGCAATAAACAAATCAAAGGAACATAAAAACATAACTGTCTCAGAAAAAAGCACAAAGTCTAAACCAAGGAACGCAAGACAAAGCATAAATCTTACTAAAAGAAAATGCTAACTAAAAAACTGAAATAGAGCTGTGATTTATACCTGGTAGGTGGGTGCTTCAAAGCGAGCCCGAAAAGCTGATGAGACAATGAGGGTGACGATTCCACCAGTGAGAATGCCAAAGCCCTGCATTGCAAAAACTGCTGCGATGAATGCTCCTCTTGTCCTCTTGTTTGCATATTCTGACATGATGGTTGCTGACAAGGGGTAGTCACCACCTATGCCGAATCCGAGCCAGAACCTGAAGAAGCACAGCGTCGCCATTACACCGGTTGGTGAGTGGCCGAATGACAGTCCAGATGCTATTGAGCATATAACCTGTGAAAAACAGAAGATTGGTGAAAATTGGTATGTATGAACAAATTTACAAGTACAACAACCTATAAAGATCTCTTGGATCATGAATTACTTACCATCATCATGAGAGTCATGCCGTAAACTCGCTTTCGTCCCATTTTGTCACCGAGCCAGCCAAAGAAAAGCTGGCCTGAGAGTGTCCCACAGAAGGCCACACCGTTCACTGCCGCAGCAACATTGGGCGGTAGTGAACCCGGGTCTGCGGAATCAGGTCGGTAATAGTAAATCCGACCTAATAGCTTTGTCACGAGGGAGATGCAAAACAAGTCATAGGCATCTGTGAAGAAGCCCATACCAGCAATCACAATTGCTGTGAAGTGGTACAACTGGGTTTTTGCAACATCAAGGGCATTCAACACCTGAAGCTGCTCCTTTGCCATGGCTGCCTGTACAGTGGTACCTGCTGGTAAAGCAGAAAAGACAGATGGTTAGAGTGAGTACCGGTGTATTCCATTTCCATATATGAGCTTAGACAAAAATGTGTAGGACCTTCTGCAATGTTCTGAACTGGTACAAAGGTACAGAAAATTTAGAACTGGAAGCAAGTAAAAACAAAAAAATTAAAAAATTGGATTCATGTGTGGTTTGGATCAGCTGTGGTAACCAACCAAGTACAGTTGTGTCACAATAATTGGTGCAGCTGTGCAGAGCCAGAGACTGTAGAGTTAAAAGAGTTAAAATTGTACTTTCAGTCTGCAAGTTTTTGTGGCTCCCAAACATGTTACACAAATTTAACTTATGCAAGGACTAAACCATTAGTTAAATACAAGCAGGCCACATATGATCCCAAAGCATTGGAAAGTAGAATTGAGGTCACCAACACCAAGAGATTCCTCGTTTAATACTTTCCAGTTCCCACAATCTTTTTTGAGTCCCCAAACTATTTCTATTTGTTTCATTGAAATTGAAAAATATATTTAAATTATTTTAAATTTAATAAAATTCTCCCCAATAATATCTCTTTCTTTTTTCTTCAGTACCAGAAAAACTGACAAAAGGTTAAGGAGAGTAGTAGAGTACTCAAAAAGGACCCAGATTGGTTTAAAACCTACATATACTATTTTAAATGTAAAAAAAAAAAAAGTTATTTTCGGCTTTTTGCTTTTTATTGGACCCAGATTGGTTTAAAAAGAAAAAAAAAAATAGCAAATTAGGTTTTTGTTACCGGTTTCCTCCCGGATTGGTGGAAAAGGGGCTAATTCAATTGAAAAGGAAAAAAGTAGGAGATTGTTGAAACAAAAGACAAAAAGGAAAAGGCAGAAGAAGAAAAAGATTAAATCTTTGTGATGGTTCACACGTGCACAATAATAATAATTCTCATAAATAAAAGTAGGAATTTGATATGATACTATCAGAAAATCCAGAGAGAAAGAAACAAAAGAGGTTGATCGGTAAGAAAAACTGGACATTTAATGGTGACACATGCAATAAGAAATAAAGTACAGAGCTAGCTCATTTGAAGTTTTAAACCTCGATCTCCAACAAGATAAAACAATTTTGAGGTCGTTTAATTTATCTCCGTTTAAAAATACGAAAAGAAAACCGAAGAAATTTGATAAGCCATTCTTCCCCAAGATGACAATGTCATTTCCATTACAAAACCGATATATAATAGCATATATATTAGTTAAGAATGGCCACAATTGAATCAGATACGTAAATTATAAAGGAATACCTACCTGCCTAGATGTATGTTGGTATTCTTTTCTCCTTGTTGAGAGAGAATGAGAAATAACGCCAATAAAACAAAAGAAAAGCGGAGAGAATTGAATTGAATTGAATTGAATTGAGACTTGAGAGAAAGATAGAAAGAGGAGGTGGAGAGAGAAGAAATGGAATGAGCAGCTAGCGTTGGAGGAGCGTTGCTATTTAATTACGATGAAGATTACAGGGTTAAATAGTAGTTTACAAATAGGCCCCTATTTTAAGCACAAATCCCAAACATAACCTAGTCCAGACAGAAATATAGAAACATTTAATTTGGACTTAATTTGGACTGATTGATTTTCATTTTCATTTTCATTTTCAACAACCAAGGAAGGTTAGGTCCTCATTAGTCGTAAGATTCATTCCCGTGTAAAAACAGCGCAGGGAAGGGAAGGGAATAATAAATTAGATCCCAAGTAATATTCTATTTCTCTCCTTAGTCAATTACAAGTAGTCAGAGGAAGGCGTGTCTGTCTGTGTGTTGGGCCCTTTTGTGGGCTGCTCTGCTCAGCCGTAATTTCTAGGCTGTCCTGTTTACAACCAAGTTTTCCTTTTTTTTTTTTTTGTTGGGCTTAAATGAAGAAATTAAATTAATGTACTATTTTATTAATAAATGCTGTACGATTATTGCAAGGAGGTGAATAAAATTCACTATTTAAAAAAAATGGTGTATGATTATTATTATTATTAGCAAATAGCAATATTTACCTGTGTTGTTGGGAGTAATGTCTTGTTTTGTAGAGTCTGCAATGTTGATATGCATCGACTGCAAATCTGCATCACCTAAAAAAAGGTTGATGCATCAGTATTTTTTTTTTTAAATTAGCAATTAGTTGATGAATAAACCCTAACATAATTGCTTAGCCGTGAACTCAAGCATAAAAACAAATAAATAAATAAATAAAATAAAATGTTGGTGCATCAGTAATTAGTTGATGAATAAGTAATTAACTATAAACCCCAAGATATTGTAATTCTCTCTGGTAAATAATAAAATTGATTTAGAATTGAACACAAAAAATAACAATAAATGGATAAAAGAAGGTGAGAATTGCAATCTTAAAATGAATAATATATATAATTGAACAATAAAAAGTTCAAATTTTGTTGTTACCTTGCATGATTTACTTGTTGAATATGGTGCCCAAATCTCCAACAAGTAAATGCACAGCACCCAAATAAAAATAACAAGAGCAGTAATCACCAAGTAAACTTTACGCGAGTTTAATTACAGTAAGTGAGAGAGAGGTATATTGCACTTGTATATCGTATATTATACAGGAGTGGTGCTCCTTATAAAGGTAAAAACTTGCTAATTTTATTCTACTAGCTGAGTGTTCACGCGTTGTAGTGGGTAATACATGGTTTCCCTAATTACATTGTGTCATAGATTGGTTTCTCTAAAAACTCTTTTATTTTGCGGATGATTTCAAAATTTTTATTGTCCAAATAGTTATAATTTCAATATTCTTGGAAATTAAAAAAGAAAAAGACGATATGCTTAAACTAATTTTTATTAATAATGTTGAGTCCAACTTATATGAGAAAATTTGCATTTCGTTCCAAATTATATTTTTCGACTTAAATTATAATTTTCACATCTGAATTTCAGATTTTTTAAAGTTCATATACAAAAAATATTTGAAAAACTTTAACAAATGCTTAAAAAAAATCTAAAAACGGGAATTTATATATTTCCTAGTATTTTTCATATAATGAAACTATATAGTGACCATAAAACAAAATTTTGAGTCGAAAAATATAATTTGAGTCATTTTTACTGATTTACGTTTTGGAGCGAAATACAAATATTTTAAAATTAATTTGACTCTAATAAATAATAATTTTAGTATATTTTAACATTATTATCCTTCATCACTTATAATTATAATTATATTATATCTAGTAATATCAATAGAGGAGGGATCCATTGACAATGCATATTTTGACAATCTTGACATGATGTAAAAAATCATAAAAAATCTTAAAAATAAAAAAAAAAAGTTTATGGAAGTTATGCTTAACTTATAGATTGATTATGTTTCCGATTATATTCAATTTAAGCGATATTTGATAGCTCTTTAAAGATCTTTTAATTACAACCGTTAAAAAAAATACAAAATTTTGATAAGGCATTAAATGATGTTCAAATTGATTGAAATTTGAAACACTATCAATCTATAAATTAAATAATACATCCATAAAACTTTTTTCATTTTTAAGATTTTTTATGATTTTTTACAAATTTTTTAAAGATGATCATTGTCAAGATTATCAAAAATATGTATTGTTAATAGATCCCTCCTCGTATCAATAATATTATCTTGTAAGTTGGTAAAAATATCATGGCCACATAGTATTGAAGTTCTCCAATAAAGCTGCCATCGTTTTTTTTTTTTTTTTTGAGTTGCAGCCCGCCATCTTGTATATATTGGAGATGCACGGATCCATCCATCAGGCCATCACCCATCTTTAATAATTGGAAGGAGCTATTAATTATAGAGATCGAACGGTTGAAATAGTTGGTGCACGATCTAAATTTGCACCTGCGGGTGTACCCATCCGCTCCCAAGAAAACGCGTGTTTTCTGAGTGAAAACGCATCAATCAATCCTTAAGGTGAGTTTGATAGTGTATTGCGGCCCGGAAATAGAATCATCAAATTGTTGCAATCAATGGTAAGGATTAAAACAGATTGATATATCTAACGGTCTGAAATCAATTTAGACATATAGCCATTTTTATCTTCAAACCAACTCCTCTTTTTATTATTAGTAGGGATGAATAATGCTGGTATACAACCAAGAATCATTGTCCAACCAATATTATGGTACAACTTCAATTACGAGCCATTGGTTTGTCAAAAGGACAATCTAGTAATTTTTGTCAACAATTATAAATGGTATGTGTTAATTATTTTCACCAAACTAGCTTGCTGGAATCTTTAAAGCTTTAAAGTACCATGTTTGTTTTAATATAAATTACATTTATAAGCTAGTAAATAATAACAGATAATTAAAAAAAACAAATTCGGAAACAAATCAATTCGTAATTTCTCTCTTCATTCATAAATTTGAATCTTCTCTTTTTGACCTCTTCCTGATGATAACAACGGCTAGGGTTCATCGTTCTATTTTACTCATGTGCACTGTCTAATTGCCGCACCATCATCGTTGTCGTCTTGCTCCACTTGCTCCGACACCCCTTGCCGTTGCCAGTCAACCTTCGAGAAGCTTCTTCACTGAGTCACCGAGCTTCTTCCGCGCAAAACCGACAAGGTTGTGTAATTAATCACCGCACCATCGCCATTGTTGTCTTACAGCTCTTGCTCCGACATCCCCCGCCGTTGCAGTCAGAAGCTCCTCCCCCGAGCGTGGCACTGACCTTCCTCGACCACTAGGAATGCCACTGGTGAAAGACCCATGACAAGGCAATGCCGACGATGCCCATTGATCTTCAATCAAGTGAGGATCGCCAGAGATGCAACATTGAACGTCCAGATGCTGTTACGTACCATCATAAAACAGAAAAAATGGGTTGGACGAAACAGAATAAAACATACCTTTGGATCCCCACCCAACAACCCAGATTTGATTTTGTGAAACCATGCTTTGGATAGGATCTGCAACCCCTTGCGAAGCTAGGATGATCCCTGGTTGAACCATGGCAGGAATAGCCACCCTTAGAAATGCATCCAACGGTTCAAAGTCATCCTCATAGAACACTTGAGCGTAGTGGATCCGAATCCAACCATGTGGCCCAATACGAAAATTAAAAGAAAATGACAAGGAAAAATAAGTCTCATTTCGGACCATGACAAAAATGATAATTGGACAAATTTGTTCAAATTTCACAAAATTTATTTCGAAAATTTCTAAATATAAAATAGAATTTTATGAGTTACAGAATTTGAAAATTTGAAAACTAAAATTTTGAATTTAAATTTAAAACAAAAAATTGGACATCTTTTTGACTGTTTTGACTTTTGATTGCAAATCCCATGAAATTTACTAATTTCTTGAAAATGAATTCAAATTTGGTTCCACTTACCAAGAACTTCAAATATACCTAAGCCAAATAAAGAAATTGACAAGAGAAGAGGAAAATTGGCGAGAGAAGAGGGAAATAGATTGAGCGGTTGTTTTTATTTCCTTAATTATTTCAAGCGGCAGGGGAGATGTTGAGCTGTTTCAATTCAAGCAGCATATGAGCATTTCCTATTTTCTTTTTCTTTTTCCATTATACCCACTTGATTGGCAAATAAGGAAAGCCAGTGGGAACTTAGGAATGAGTATAACTACCATTGATTGTACAATAGTATAAGTTGGACACTAATTGTTGGTTGTACACCAACAATATTCTAGTAGGGATATATTAAAGTTAGAAAATAATTTAATGAGCATCATAATTATAGAAACTTCATTTAGTTTTTTTTTTTTTTAATTTAAAACCTCATTTAGTTGAAGCAAGTTCAAATTCAACCTTCCAAATATACAACCCATGTAATGTAACACAACACGCGTGATCAAAATAGCCAAAAATACCTCAATAAGTTACTCTCCAAACTTAGGTGTCATCTCTGATTTAGCATTTTTGACATAAATACCACACTTCTGATATTAGAAAGAAGTTTAATTACTATGCTATTTACACAATGTGCATCTATTTATTACTATTTATGATCAACACATGCATATATATAAAACAAAATAAATAAGGAAATTAATGAGGAAATTAAAATCCCCTTTAGAGATTACATAATTGATATTTGTCATTCTCCTAAACTTGGTTGATGGTTGCTTTCAAATTAAATTGTGTGTTGAGCCGATCGAATTGCTACGTACAGATAAGAAGTTGGTATTTTGTTCTGTACATATCTATTCTCGATCGGCTCTTATATATTTCAATATTTGCCAGCTGCCACCTGTGCCGTAATCAATATATAGTTGTGTATATATGAATTGTTTATTGTTGGTTTCAACTTTCATGGAAGAAATTAACATGATATTTGGAATTGGAGCCCCCACTGGCACTGTGTTATATATATAGATTATAGATTAATTGTTACAAGTCAAAAAATATATCTTATGTCAAATCCTCAAATTCAACTATTCAACTGCCTCATCTTAATTTTTTTGTTTGGTTGTTCTTTCTATATATGTCTATAAAGAAAAGAGCTGTCCAACATTTATATATATATATATATGGTGCGTTTAGATGAATGAGTAGGTTAGTGAGGATAATATCTCTTCTTCGATCTAGCCCAAAAATTGAATTTAGCTTTTCTTATATTAATTTTATGGACAATTAAATTTACACATTCAAGATTCTTATTTCAAAAAAAGATACAGAATTTGCACATTGCTGGTTCACTCGATCGGCAATCCACTAATTAATATCTATGATCACTACCCCCAGACCTCAGTTATAATTATTTGCAGCTAGATCCCACAAAATCCGTTTATTGCGTATAGCTAACGAGTCCAAACAGAGTAGTTGACTTATTGACCCCAATCTATACAACCACAGTAGACAGTAGTCCTGTCCATACACCACAGCCTATGCTTAGAGCTACTGTAGCAGTTCCAAGCCATCTCTGAGTCTGAGGTGTCATACGTAGTATTCTCAGTATTAATGTTTACATATCCACATTATTATAAAATTTAAGATAAAAAATTACAAATTTTCTATGTGTGAACATGTCAATAGTTAAGATGAGAACACTTGGAAAATTTCATTTCTGAGAGTTACGATCGAGTTTTTTTTGGAAAGATAGGCTACGCCCGTTTTCATTTAACTGAAAAACATTACATCCTAACAAAATAGTTCCCCTAATTACATCTTCTCTGACCTCTTTAATTGCCTAAGAAAACAAGACTTTACTCAGCTTAAAGAGAACCTCATCACATCCTCAACCGAGTTAGCCTACTTATTCATGCTGACAATTACCAGAGACTTAGAACTATCTTAGTCTATGTACAAAAACGAGAATTTAGTTTTGCTGCAGTATGTCTATAAACGATCCTATATATATCTTCGTTCTGTCCTCTATAACTGCACATCAACCATGTATCTCAATCAAGTCAACCTCAACTGGGGAGGAAGAGCCTGTAGGGGGGATTTCCTCCAAACTGCATGGGAGCCACCTCTTGACCAGCTTCTGCACCCCCTCTGGAGCAAGTCCTGACCACACATGTAAAAGAGAGCAAATTAGAATAACAGTATTCCTAACAGTTGTTGCAGAAACAGACCTAAAAGTTTTATCATTTCTTAATCTCCAGATGGTCCAACACAATGCACAAACAACCATTAAGAAAGCTCGTCTTCCCTGACCATGTAAAGAAAGAGCATAATCAGTAATATCATTCAAAGACCCCCAGAATTGAACCAAATTCTGGCATAAACCCATCCAGAACCAAACCTGTTTTGTAAAGGAGCAGGTGAGCACTAAATGCTGAACATTTTCATCAATATCACAGAAGGAACATGATGGTATTCCCCCCCACCCCTTTTGATTAGATTGTCTCTAGTTTTTATTCTCTTTCTCCATACTACCTTAATTTTTAACGGAACAGGAACCTGCCACCACATATCATGTTGTTGATGAGTTGAGAGTTACGATTGAGTTGTTTCATCCAAGAAAAAAGGGTTAGGAGTTGTGACGTCTTGTGAGTGATTGAGACTTCTGAGTCAATTTATTCGATTGCCATTTACAAATTCTGGCTTCAATTTATGAGCAATTACATTTACATGGATTTTATGTTCCGATTATTTTAATATATATAATGACACAACTGATAAAACTGACAGGTTTCAAAAGTTGGATGACTTTGTATTTTATTTTCTAAGTACGCACGTTCACAACAATACTTCTTTTATTATTTTTTTTTAATTTTGCTTAAATTAGATATTGGATAGCAAATTGGAAATGAATGCATAAGATATCTTGTATATAGTCGTGTAGACGTAACATCTTTCTACTAATTAATACGTTCAAACTAACGGTTACATTAACTTAAAATATGATAATAATAATTATATATGCAAAAAGATGTGAAAAAATTCGTTCATATCGATCATGTTTTAAATATGCGTACGTTAAAATAATAAACACAAATTGTCATAGTTTAAGTCTTAGAATATTATTATATATTTTTCATTTAAATTAAAAATCGAGATAAACAGAAGGTTAATTCAGAATTAATTAATTTTTCCATAGAAAATTATATTGCCTTTGACTTTGAGAGGTGGTCCATCATTGTAATTGTAATAATAAATAATATAACAGAAGATGCTTTTGTTTGATTTAGCATGCATAAAGATACCAGCAGTCGGCGATCCTTGGCCGAACATCTGTCTTATTATTTTTTTTCTTACTGATGCAATGTATATATATATAATTGCACAGGTAAAAGATCACCAAAATTACATTTTCTTTCATTAGTGGTTGGCACATGCATATGGGAGGAAGGAACGGGGGGGTTAAATTAAAAATTTCTAATTTATAAGTGTCAATCGTCAAAAGGGACGGTTAAAAAGGTATCAACTATCAAGTGAATCGATGGTGGGTGTTATTATTAGCCCCATTTTGCCTTGTTTAGTTTAGTGTCAAACTGTCAATGTTGCCAATATTGTTGTTTTTTTTTTTTTTTTTTTTTTTGAAAAGTTGATAGCAGCAAGCCAATATATATTGTTGTTGGGAAACGATTTTCTGCTGCATATTTGTTTTCATAAGATGCATACCGGTGATTATGTCATGCCAATAAAAATGAAGCTATGTTACATTACCTTCAACTGAAATTTACTTCCAAAATTTTTATATAGTAATTAGGTGATATATTGTTATTAAATTGATTAATAAATAAAGAGGAATTATTCTTGCACAACAAATTCTTTTTCTAATATTAAATATAAATTAATATTAATATTAATACTTATAATAAAATAGCAGTCACTAACCCAGAATTTGAAATGTGTTATTTTTTCAACAAGTATTATATTTAATGTTGAGTACATTTTTTTAGATAAAGATGAGGATCAAGCCACTCAAATTTAAATGTCTATAAAAAACTCTTATCCGGGTTTGAACCCACGACCTCTCACACGGAGAGTGTTGCCCTTAACCACTAGACTAAAGGCTGATTCTTAATGTTGAGTACATATAAATTCTGTGATTATTACTCCTCATCAATCCTTACTCCTAATAAAAGGAGATTGGATTTTTTGACATGAAACTTCTATCTTCCTCAAAGAAGGATCCTCAGTTATTGATTGTTTACTTAGATTGATCACCACCGTTGATGTACATTAATGTCCCGGCCCATTAAAATTTAAGCCTCATATTAGTTTCCTCATAAGGAATGAGCTATCGACTCTTTATTATAAGATATAATAATTTCAGTCCAAAGTAAGGTGTGAGCTTTTTACTAGTAAATACAAAAGGGAATGAAATATCTTAAGGCTGCACTCTAAGAAGTGGTAGAGGGAACTCAGGGAAGGGAGGTGAAAATCTTAGACAAGCATGTTTTGTCAACCCCTTTCTCACTGTCTAACTTTTTACCCATTCCTTTGTCTATTAACGGTAGTTAATTATTTACTAAATAAAAAAATATAATTATTAACTGATGAAGACTATAAAATTTTGGATACAAGTTGGTAGAGAGAAATATATATGTACGTACATACAAAAACAACAAAGCTTCTAATTAGTTAAGTTAGATATTTTCAGTTAAGATAAACATATACAGTTAACAAATAAGGTAGTGAACAATAATTGGACATAAGAAGGGGTAGTCACCAGTCACTGCCTCTCACCCAAAATCTCAACCCCAAATTATTGAAAGATAACAAAATGATAGTATTTGCATAGACTATATATCTTCTTCTTCTTCTTCTTTTCTTTTGTTTTTTCACATCCTCATCCTCTTTGTTCTCTCCTCTCCAGTCTCCCCTCCAAAGTAAACAAATTGGGAGCTAGGTTCAGTCAGTCACACTTCTCCAGTTGTCATCTCTCCTCTCCCTTCTTTTATAATTTATAGTAAGGCCCAAATAATCAGCATATAATTGAATACATGAGCTAATTAAGGACGCAACTTTACTAATCAATTTGAATACAATTTAATTGCAATAAAAAACAACATTTCAATAAGATAAATAGTTTAATAAATTAAGTACAGTGACCAATTAAGCGGGTTCAAAAGGTAGCAACATATCTATAAACTAGAAAGATGGGTACATTTCCAAGCACCTCAACTATGTCACATCATCAATATTATTAACCATTGATTTTGTTTAAATCTCTTCATCTACTTTAATCTAATTGTTTATATTTATTTTCTCTTGTCATTTAATAAGATGATATAATATGTCTAAGACAAAATTTAATCCTTAAAGTGGTTTAACATTTATGTGAAAAATTCAAAAAAAAATAGTTAGAAAACTCCAAAAATAGAAAATTTTGGCATGCATCTAGGTTTCAATATTAAGATTATGGTTAGCAACTTGGATTGGTTGTTCGAGCTACGGTTGATGAGATATGAAGCCGAAGCGCACTAGCCACCGCGTTTTGCAAAGCGCAATAGCCTCACTCTATATATAAATTATACAAATTTTTTTAAAAAACGAAATTGGAAAACATTTTTTGCGGAAAGTAGAAAGATGACGAAATTTTTTCAGTGCAATAGATAGATCCGATTTAATTTTTCGGGTCCTTCAAAAGGACCCGATTTATTACATCAGTAGGCACTTTTGGGTACGCCGCACCGAACCACACGGAAATGGCCACAAAATACCCTACCCGATTTAATAAATCGGGTCCTTCGATTTATTAAATCGAGTAAGGTATTTTGTGGAGGGAGAGAGGGGAGGGAGGCCGGCCCTCTATTTAAAAAAAAAAAAGATCCTATCCGAATAATTAATTCAGATAGGATCTTTTTGCAGCCAAAATTGAATTCGGTGGGAAAAAAAAAAAAACACCACCCGATTTAATTTCTTGGGTCCTTTATTAAATCGGGTCTGTCTATTGCACCAAAAGAATATCGTCTTCTTTCTACTTTCCGTAAAAATTGTTTTCCAATTTCATTTTTTAAAAAAATTTGTAAATTATACATCATCATCATTATTCACATCAAAAATTTTAAAATTATGTATAATTTTTATAAAATAAAATATTTTTATATGATAAGCTTTATTATTTTTTTGTTATCATATTTCGAGGCGAAGCCCGAGTCACAGCTCTAGTATAATTAATTCGCCGTCTAATTAATCTAATAAGTACGGTTGTTAGAGAACCAAATAACATGGTGTCTGCTAGCATGCATTATTATTTCTTTTTTCTCTCATATTAAATGTTTCTATAATTAACGGTTAATAATATACGTTGATCAGCTAATTTGGAATAATTAGTTTGTAAATTTTAATTATTGTTTCAGTCAGGGTAGGACTAGTTTTGTTACTTTTATATATATCAGCTAAAGTGAATATTTTAGTATTAATTAATCCTTCTAGATTGACAGTAAATATGTATATATATGCGAATAAGCAACATATTACGTACATATGACATGCAGTATATAATTAATATGCCAAAAAGTTACTAGTCTGACCCATTTTTTAAATCTTCACTATAAAGTCTAAAATTGTGCTTTTTTTTTTTTTAAACTTATATTAAGGGGAATTACTGTATTAGGCATGCATCCCTCTCCGTTTCTTCTGGTTTCGTACTATATATCTATTGATTGAATGCGTCGTGCTATGTAGTACTATTTACTAAAATTAAGTTTGGAAATACAAGCAGACTGTTACCATCATTCCATTTAAACTAATTAATTTCATTCACTAGGATAGCTATATATAGACTAACTAAACAGTTGCACTTAATTTGCACAAATCCTACGAATTGAAGGGATCGATCGATCGATGTTGGACATCTCTAATTTTCCATGAACTTTTGACTATATACATAATTGAAGTTTTTATTCCACTAAAACGATAGATGACAAAAGAGACAATTAATTTCAGTGAGAACAACATCATCGTTGACAATTAAGCGATGAACTGTTGAACGTAACCCAATTAGCTAGTCAATTATATCCAGCAGATGCAGCATCAAGTGACAAAAAGTAGATCGAGCATGCACACAGTGTTTCTGTCACCGTTGAATTATCTATCGCATTTATAACACCTTTACACTTTAGTTTATATTTTGTATTATCACAAAAAAATATGCTACTCAGATGGAAACATATATATTTCTCAAAAGGTTAGTTTATATTTTGTGTTTTCACAAAAATATGCATGCTACTCAGATAGAAACATATATATATTTCTCAAAAAATTAATTAGTTTATATTTTGTTTTTGTTTTTTTTGAAATTATGCTACTCAGATGGAAACATATATTTCTCGCAAAGGAAAATTAGAATCAATATATAATTAATTATATGTGACACTTTAATTATATTAAGTAGGCATATGTCATACTCTACAAATTAAAGATGAATCATAAAAAGGTGATAACGATAAACTTAATTCCCATGCATGCATATGATATATCCTTTTCATGGCTACAGTACTGCAATTAATTAAGTCCATGTTTACTGCCGTTGTGACTTGTGACCTTTCACAAATTGAAAGAATATTGAAATCATCAATGAATTGGATCGATCGTGATCTCAACAAATTGACCCGAAATTTGTCAATGCATATATGTACGTGTACGTTGATACAAAACAAGCAAAAACATATGATTGATCGATTTCTATATATATTTTTATGATTAACTAAGTACACATTGGCTTAATTTCCCATGTTTGGTGATGATGTATGCATTGCATTGGAATGACGGTGTCGATCAGTTATTACGGTGAGACTCTGAACAAAATAATAATTAACCAAATCACATCATTAAATGTACTTTAATTTAATATCTAATGCAAATTATATATGAAGATTAAAAAAACGGCGCCGTGACGAGTACAAAACGCCGAGAAATACAATACGCTTTCACATTAATTAGTCAACTTTCAAAGCAAAAAATATCGCCTATCACTGAATTACTGGAATGGAAACAGTACTATTTTTAAATTTTTAATAATATCCACTCTTCACTCTTGCCTAAGTGAAGACTAGAGAGTTTTGATTTTGATTTAAATTCTGTTACATATATACTTAATTGCATTATACCAGCACGATACAGAGATTAATAGATGGGACTTGTAATGTGGTCAGTGGCGGAACCCAAATTGATCCGTACGTAGGGGAATGGGATGGGCTGGTTCATGCGTAATATTATAAAAATTAATTTTAATTTCTTATACATTTAGATTAAAAGACAAAATTAATAATTGTCATGACGTCTCATGGCATACAATATTCTGAAATAAATATACATTTTTCAATCAATTAAAGATCAGATAATAAATTAAGAGTTAATTGTATATATAAGTAACAACTATATAATGATTAATTTTCATTTTTTTGATTAAAAATTTAATTTTAGCATCAAATTAGTGAAAAAAATAATACCAAATATGGGTTTCAGTATAAAAAATAGGGCATTGATAATTTTTACCGGACGAAAGGGGATCCCGCCCCTGACCGTGGTTCATGTTAATACTTAATAGTGAATTGGTCTTTGATTAATTAAATTGGCATAAAAAAATATTATTAGATGAGATGTTGAAGACTCAAAATTCCTTTGACAACGTACGGGAGCATACCACTGAAGGCTGAAGCCACTTGAGCCAGGGAAATAGAGAGAAAACCTAGCGTAGGATATTAATTCAGATATATATATATATATATATATATATATATATATATATATATATATTAATTGTTGTTGCTTCCATGTTAACGTTATTAAGTGCTCTTTGAAATCTATCATTACATGTTACTTTTACAAATATATAAATGCGTTGAATTTTCAGGGAAATCATGGATGGCTGGCAATTAAAGTAGTTGCTGTAATTTTTCCAGCTTTAAAAAATTAAGATGATGATTCTAGACTTGTAGTGGAATAAGAGATCAGGCAAAAGCCAAAGGGTCATGAAAGAATATTACGGGTTATTTTCTTTGATTCTTTTTCATAAATATTTTAATCCTACGTTTTCGATTTTTTTTAAAGGATCATATATCCTTTTTCAAAATGTCGATATAACCAATTGCATATTTTTCAAAACAAAATCACAATGTTTTGCTAAGTTAAACTTATATATATTATAGTTGGTCTTTGCCTTAATTCGACGCGAAAAAATTAAAAAATGAAAAAACTAAGGATGACAGATCTATCGTTACAACAGTAATCTCTTTCTCTTTTTCAATGATATTGTTAACTATATATATAAAATAAAAGTCTGACTGATTTCATGATATTTGTTAACTATATATATATAATAAAATTATGATTATATCAATAAGAGGTGTTATGCTATAGATCGGAAAAATCATGGACCGTTCATTATTAAGAATCAGATAATCATAATATATATGTATATATCATTTAGGTACAACCAAAGAGGGACTATTATTTTATAAAAAGAGATAGTGCTCGATTAAAAGTGAAGGGTTGCTTAGCGGAACCATAGCATAAACATCTATTAATTTACAATGGTCGAAATTTTGTTGCTTGGTGGAACCATGGCATAACAAAAACGAAATAAAAATTAAAAACCGTGACAACATTTACAATTACAACGTACACTTCGAGCCTTTCAGCATATACAAATTAAAATTCTCGATCCGTCTGGATCAATCGGAGGTATATAGCTAGCTACGTGTATTCTCAAAGTATAATTAGACCAACAAAATGTTGAAAGGATCGAAACGCCAAAAGATTATGTATTGTTTTACAAAGCAGTGGAAACTTGGTGCAGCATATATCTTACCATCTATCTGATATATCGACCATTCATTCCATTCAGTACCGAATACCGATCATTTGTGATGTTGAGCTCGATATATTCAGGCGTGCACATCATAGTCGCCAATTGGTAAAGGAAAACCTGGGTTCGTGTGGTCCATTTGTGAACTCTTAATTTTGAACTCATTTTCTTTCGCCAAAGATCTTTTGTGAATTAATTAATGTGAATGTGATAGTATGAGCATTATTGAATTAAGCATGCAACGCAGGAACTGGCAACAATTAAAGGATTTGTTGGAATTTTTTATCGGAAACATTTAGTGTCCACCGAGTAAGTGTCTATACATTCATAGTAATTTGTAAAATTTAAACTCTATAGACTGTCCATCTATGTACACTAGGTATTACCCATTTTTAAATTACCTCTCTTTGTAAAAAAATTAATGTCCATCATAGTCCAGCTCGCTTGACTACTTGATCGTTTAATTACTGGTTCATATTTATTTGATCAGAGTATCAGACACTGTATTGGTGTCATTTATATATATAAAAAGAAAATCAAATAATAGGGGCTTATAAAGAATAACATTAAATATTCTCTACTAGTCCTTAGAACCTGATTGAAGGGCAAAAAATAATTATAAATTGCTTTAAAAAAAAATATGATCTTAACATAGCTCATCTTCAAATTTACTGGTTCTTATATATTTTTCATGCCAAGTGCTTGTTGGATACTAATTTCTACAATTGGGTTGATTTAGTAAATCAACAAAATGCAGACAGTGAAGCTTGTGGGGGGTCATAATTTGATGGTCTTCGAATCTCTTTCTCCAGAAGCAACCAAACCCATATGGCCATATTTGATTTGATATATGATGATGATACATACATACATTAGGTCATTGCGCAATATATAATATAATGTGTGCACCTTACGTTAGTCAGTCATATATATGCATATGATACGATTCATGAAATAAATTAAAGCAGGGCGTGCCTTTGAAACGATCGAGACCTGTTCGGCTGTTTGTTTGCTGACAAATGGAAAAGGTTGCAAATTTTACAAGTCAACTTGTGTTAGAAAATTAGAAAACACTAATTGATGAGCACCTAATGAGACGGATATCCAATCTGCCATTGGAATATGCTCTCTTCTCTTCTCTTCTCTGCCATACTTTTGTAATACTCACTACTCACTACCGTTATATTGTCCGTCCAATTAACATAAACTATCCCAATTATATTCTATGCCGGTTAATTATGCTACTCTAGTAAAGTTAATTTGGAGCTATATTATATATGAGGCCTATACATGTTCCACCTTAACAAAAGATAGAAGGTGATAAATAAATAAAATTACTTTTCAAAAATAAAAAAGGAAGGATTCTTTGACTGTCATTTATTATTCTTTTGAGGAAATGTTGACTATCAACCTTTCAATAAATCAGAAAAAAAAAATCTTCAAGATATAAAAACATTCGCAAATGTATTTTTGAATCAGAAATTAAAATTCTTCAAGATAGAAAAAAAAAAACAAAAAAAAAAAACAATACAAGTATTTTTGAATTAGAAAAAGATCTTCGAGATAGAAAAACATTTACAAATGTATCTATGAAGTATAAGAAAGAAATCGATTGTGTTTCAAGTATAATACAATTTATGTGTTATATTATATTCCATTAATTGATAAGTTGTAAAATGTATTTAGAAAATTTTTAATATTTTAATTATGTAAAAAAATTACTTGACGATTAATTGATAAGTTGTAAAATGTCGAGATCAACTTGATATGAGCTCGCTCAACAAACAGACCGAGTTATTAGCGAGCTGGCTCATTAGACTCGTTATATTAATGAGCGAGTTTTAGTTCACAGAAATTATCATTGCCCTCCTTAACTTTCCTGCTTATCCATCCCTAAACTTAATTGGTAATATTTTCTCTTTCTTTCTCATACTCTCATAAATTTTGAGTGATTTTTTTTTTATTCTTGATCTTTCTATTGTATATATATAAGGAGTAAAACTACCGTGCTCTTAAGCTCACGGGCCTCCCGTAAGCTTAACGCTGAAAAACATATCAAACTATATCCAAATTTTGATTTATATGGCTCAATAAATTCTTTATATCAAAATCATGTGGCATGCAAAAATTTTTCATTTTTTAGAGATTTTTAAGTATTTATTTTGGATTTTTTTTAATAACAACTATACAATATTAATAAAATAATCAATGTTTCATATGCATTTTTAAAAAATCCGAAATAAATACTTAAAAATCTCTAAAAATGGAAAATTTTTGCATGCTATAAGATTTTGATATAAATAATTTATTAAGCCATATAAATCAAAATTTGGATATAATTTAATATGTTTTTTGTGTTAAGCTCACGGGAGGCCCCCGTGAGCTTAAGAGCATCGTAGTTTTACTCTATATATAAGTGTTTTGTTCGATTGAGGATGTGAATTGCAACCGGTAAAAGTGATTTGTTGTATTTGAAAAAGATTTTTTAACTAAAAATGTATTGGGATGCGGTTAAAGAGGTTTTTTAAGGGGTGCAGTTATCAATGCCCTTTAGTTTAAGCCCCACCATGCTAAACTGGTTGATGGGCTGGGCTCTTAGTGCCTGTTCGGCGACACGGATCAAGCAACGAAGGCTCGAGAGCTTGAGTGTCGTTGAGGAGTTGGTGTTCGGCAAATGCAAAGGGTCAAGAACATTTATGTATATTAATTAAAAAATGTGTAAAGAGAGTGAATGACCATATTGTCGATGGTGATGTTGTGTTATATTATATAAAATAGTCGCAGTGTGTGTATCAAATTTTTGGAGTTGTATCTAGTAAACTGGTAAAGAAAACCAACGATGATTGTGTCCAGTAAACAAAATCAAATAATTTACTTCAGTGATCGAATTGCACATCTCACAGAAGGGCTAATAAGATGGACAAGAAGCCCATATATAGAAGGCATTTGAATGGGCCGAGAAAGAAGTAGTGAGGGCTGGGCTGGGCTGGCTCTATGTTTATAAAAGGTGCAGTGCAATGCAATGGAATGCCATTTTATTATGATATGAAGCACTGCAGTAGAAGTCAGGGCTGGTTCTATGTTTTTATTACAAGGCCCGCCTGACTGACCTGATCTGCAATGTCTATATTGCTTTCCTTCTCTCTTCTCTCGCCGCCTGCAGCACAGCACTTTGTGTTCAGTTGTTGTTCCTCCCTCCTCCGGTGACACCTCAATCGCAACTCCATCCCTCCTCGCCTTTGGACCCTTGAATAGCCCCTCCACAAGGTACTACTTCCTATTGTCCTATTTCTTCTACTTCCTATTGTCCTTCCCCTTCCCCTTCCGCTTCCCATATATAGAAGCTGCCTACTTTTCAAATCTTAGCGCTATTCCCCTTCCCCCTTCCCCTTCCCCTTCCCCTTCCCCTTCCCTTCTCGAGGAATGTATTCGCCTAAATTTCTAACTATTTTCAACTATCTCAAACTAATATATGTATATTCTAATATTTTAATCCTGCACTTCTTCTCTGCCTAAATTTCTTAAACTCTGATATCCTTTCAGGGGTAGATGCTGCTCTGCTCATCCAAATTAACTCAGTGGTCGTAAATTGTCAAAATCAGCAAGTAATTCTTCTGGGACCTCTCTACCTTCTCAAGTACCGCACCAATCATGGCCAAAATTGACCTCTTTGAGGCATGCGGTGACAGCTCGGGCTCGGGTTCCGACTCCGATCTCTGCAGGATTGAGATAAACCAGGAGTTTGCACGCCGATTGGAGCACAACAAGAAACGTGAGGCGCTGCAGCGGTACGAGGACTACAAGAAGCAAGGTCGCATATCTGACTCCGATTCCGGATCTGATTCGGATTCCGATTCTAGCTCAGAGTCCGATGAGACCGAACTGACCCGCCACGACAGTAAGTTCTTTGACATATTGACTCGTTTGAAGAACAATGACCCGGAGGTTCTGAAAACGGATGTGAAGTTCTATGAATCTGAAGAAGAAGATGATGATGACAAGGAGGGTGACAAGAAGTTGAAGAAAGGTGAAACGAAAGGCAAAAAGAAAAAAGAGAAGCCTATGTATTTGAAGGATGTTGTTGCAAGGGATTTACTAGAAAATGGTCCTGAATTTGCTGCTGAAGAAGTAACTGAGAAGTACAGTAAAAGGATGTACAATGAAGAACAGAAGGCTGGTCTTGAAGCATTTCTGAAGGCCGAGAAAGAGGCATTTGGGTCTGATAATGAAGAGAGTGATGACATTTTCAAAAAGAAGGAGAGAAAAGGGGAAGAATCTGAAGATGATGAAAAGGCTGTTGGGATAGAGAAACATCTAGATGCCTATTTTGACAAAGATGAGAACTTGGATGAAAATGAGAAGTTTTTGAAGGACTTTTTTAGGAAGAAGTCTTGGATGGACAAAGAAAAGGGGAAAGATGTAAACAGGGATGACTTTGATGAAATTTCTGAAGACGAGGATGAGATAGAAAGACAAGAAAAATATGAAGCCGAGTACAACTTCAGGCATGAAGAAGAAGGTATGACGGATCGTGTTTTGGGGCACTCAAGAGTCATGGAAGGATCTGTTAGGAAAAGGGACAACAGCAGGAAGCAGCAGCGAAAGAGCAAGAAGGAGAGAATGGAACAGGCTGAGAAAGAGAGGAGAGAGGAGTTGAAACATTTAAAGAATTTAAAGAAGAAGGAGATACAGGAGAAGCTTGAGAGGATAAAAAAGGTTGCTGGTATAGGAGATGAGGCTGGGTTAAACTTGGATGCACTTGATTTGGAGGAAGAATTTGACCCTGATGATTATGACAAGAAAATGCAAGAAGTCTTCGGGTCTGATTATTACAAGGCAACTGATGCAGATCCAGGTTTTGGATCTGACAAGGAGGATGATTTGGAAAAACCTGATTTTAGCAAGGAAGATGAATTGCTTGGGCTCGAGGAAGGTTGGGATTTGGTTGACGAGTCTATGAAGTCAAATAATGATGGATTTGAGAAGGCAAGAGAGAGACATTTGCAAAAGAAAGGAGGAGAGAGTAAGGATGGAGAGGGTTCAACAAAACAGGGAAAAGTGTCTTACAAAGATAAAGTGGATCTCGATAAGGAGCTTGAGGAGTATTACAAGTTGGATTATGAGGACACTATTGGGGATTTGAAAACCCGATTCAAGTATCGGTCTGTACCAGCTAACCGGTTTGGACTGAAGACTTGGGAGATATTAGATTCATCAGACAAGGATTTGAACCAGTATGTCTCCCTTAAGAAAATAGCACCTTATCGAGAGAAGGAATGGAAGGTGACATACCACCAAAAGCAGAAGAAAGATCTGATACTTAGTAAAGATGAGAAATCTGGTAAGAAAAAGGGTGACAAGAAACATAAAGAGGGTAGAAAGGAAGAAAAGAATATTCAGAATTCAGAAGGTGGCGATGAAGGTGAAGAGCAGTTGTCAAGAAAGAGTAGGAGAAAAAAGAGACAAGCCGAATTGAAGTTACCTCAGTCAAGGCTTGAGGCGTATGGCAAGATTCCTTCAAAAAAGCAAAAGAAGAACTAAGATGTTGGTTTTTTTGGGGTGGTGCCATTTTTCCAAACTATATGGTATCCCCAATGGTATCATCAATGGTATCACCATATCTAGACCCTTTTCCATTTAAAATTAGATTGTTAGAAAAATTTTGCCGTGTTCTGTTATGGGTATCCAGTTTGAGAACTTTTCACTTTTTGTGATGTTTTCCTAAGCTCATTGTAGTATTCATATTCTCTCAGTTTTCAGACTCATTTTTGCCATCAAGTGAGTTCGATAATAATTTTGTTGCGTGGAACTTTATAAATTTACTCTTTGGTCTTGAAGCTTAGTGTACATGGTGTATTGGTATTTGGTACTTGTACTGGCATCTGAATATTTGGCATGGTGTTCTAATGAAGGATTTTACAGCGTCAGCACAACCATTGGATGTTCCCATTGATGATAACGCCTTAGAGAATGCTGGGTGTGTGTGTGTGTGTTTTGCTTTTTTTTTGGAATTAATGTGGCAGCCTTATAGTTTAATTTCATACAAAGAGTGAGGCTATTGTACGTTGTCAATTTTTGGGATTGCTGGGTCATTTGGTTGGTTAAATTTTCATCTTGTATACTAGTACTATGCATATGTAAGACCAAGATGTGTTATCTTTTGTGGACACTTATTTTATCTTGTGTACTTGTACTATGATAAAAGGGACTTGAAGTATAGGTCTTTGGCAATTTTTTTAATGCCTGGGAGATATTCCCCTTATCTGTTCCTCTATATCTCAATAATTGATCTGGGATGATTGTAGCTTCCATTGGATATTTGGATTGCCTTGTAGAGTTCCAGTGACCCTAAACTTGGCAGAATCATATTGGTCAAACTGTTATTTATTATCATTATTATTATTATTATTATTAGTAACATCAAAGCCCCCAGATGACAAATTTCATTAAAAAAAGAAGTGACTACAACATTACATCCATTAAAAATAAAATACCAGAAAAAAAATTCTCCAATTCCGAAGCAAACACAAAAATAAATGTTGTTCATTCAAGAACAGATGGGCAGCATTAGAAAGTTGAACACAATAATAATATAATATAATATAATATTTTGGGCCTTCTTGAAGGCCTTCCATCATTCCATGTCTTCAACATCAACAGATACAATTCTCAAACGGAACTTCATACTGGTAAAAATGGTAACAGTAGTATACTGATTAGTGATTACTGAGCAAACTCAAACAATCAAAATGCAAAGGATACAACTCAGTCGCATTCTCTCCCGTTCTCAGTATCGCTTTCCAGTTCACCCCTTTTCTTCCACTTCTTCTCCCAGCTCCAGCTCAAGCCCGCCTCCTCTTCTCTGCATCGGCCATGTCTTGCGTGCGTCCAGGAGGTTCTTGGACCAGGATGTGGCCTGCTACGCCGAGGTCACCGGCGACTACAACCCCGTACACCTAGACCCCGCGTTTGCTGCAAGTGTGGCTGGGTTTGAGCGTGGAAGGGTCGTCCATGGCATGCTCCTTGCTTCCCTCTTTCCTTCTATCATTGCCTCACACTTTGTATGTTGCTCTGCTCACATTTCGGTTTCGGTTTGTTGCTTGTTCAGGCATTTCATCGAACACCTGCTGTGCATTTCTTGTTCATTTGCTTAATACTTATCTGGTGTTAGATCAGTTACAGTAACAGCTATTCTGGCCAAATTTTAAGCTTGTTACCAGTACCTTTATTGCACCAATTATAGTGTTCAAGTAAATAATCAGATTGTTATTATTGGGTAGCTAACTTTTATCTTTACACTTAATTGTAGCCTGGGGCAATATATGCTTCCCAAGACCTCAAGTTCAAGCTGCCTGTGTATGTAGGAGATGAGGTAGCAGCTCAAGTTCAGGCTATAAATATTAAGCAAATGAAGAAAAGATACATGTAAATATGTTCTCTACTGTTTTATAATTTATAAATATATCTATTGCCTGGTCTGGTATATGTAGACGGCACAATACCAGACCGTTGGGTGGTCCGACAGACTATGATTTGTTTTCTGTAAGCCTTTTGCAAAAAGAATCCCATGTATAATGAATATCTTAATTCAAATGAAGAGTACTGTATTTGCCTAGTTCCGATCTGGTACGGAGAACATATTGGTATCCTACCATCAGTGGCCTACCTCTTATAATATCTCCATGACCATGCCAGTACCTTACTTTATTAATCTTCTTTTACTGATATCTGTTTGGCAGTGTTAAGTTTACAACAAAGTGCTTTACAAACGAAGATTGTCTCATGGTTGATGGAGAGGCCGTGGCCGTCCTGCCAACATTATGTTTGAGTGACTGATCTTCTGTTAAAGGGAATGGAAGTTCGCATATTTCCCTTTGCTCAGCACTTGATCAATACAATTCTTGAGAGGACTTTCTGTTTTGTTTATTTAATTTTCAATAGCATTCACAAATGTACTTAGAGATGTGACGCTGAAATAATTATACATCTCTTAACCCTGTCAATATTATTGTTGCATCTCCATCCTGTATTACCTTAACTTGTAATGACAGAACGTAGCAGTCAGTATAAATTTGCATTGTGATTTTTGGAAACCTGTTTAGCATGAGATCAGGCTCACATTGATTAGCTTTGTTGCTATTGTGCACCAATGCGTTTAATTTCTTCTCACACTGCGAATGATAAGATGGCATGTCAAACAACTGGCAAGAACATCATTGGTTGACTCTTTTATGAATCTTGCATTTTGTAATAATAAGAACGAATACGATATATAACGTGTGGACAAGGACTCCTGGAAGCAAGTCAAGGCTAATATAAATAGCACAGCAGATCACAGAAGTGATGCTTGATGCTTATGCACTACTAGATGTGCCAATAATAGGGCAAACAAATTCACAATGTGAAGTTCTCAAATCAATAGCCCAACAAATAAAAGGAACTTGAAATCAGCCGCTTTCAACCATGACAACTACAGTCCACCTATTAGATCATCATTTTCATGGTACTACAAAATTTTCCCATTCTACCACCTAGAATCTTATTATTTTCTCACATCACTTTTTAAACAAAGAAAAATATCAGCTACACTTAAATTTGCAGAGCGCCTTCAGGCATTTCACCAGGTGCAGTGGCAACCTTCTTCTTGGGCTTCTCCACCACAATGGCCTGAGTTGTTAGAACCATTCCAGCGACTGAAGCTGCATTTTGAAGTGCACAGCGAGTCACCTTAGCTGGATCAATGACACCAGTCTCCACCAGATTCTCGTATTTGTCATTCATGGCATTGTACCCAACCTCCCATGCTGTGTCCATTACCTTCTCAACCACCACCTCACCCTCTACTCCGGCATTGTGTGCAATAAGACATGCTGGTGCTAACAAAGCCTGTCAAAATCCATAACATGATGTATACACGGGTCACATTGGAAACATAATAATTATTATGTATTGATAGACTCTACTTAGTTGTGACTGCTGCATCAGTCAGGTTCATGTTCTGAGCTATATTTCAGCATAGCATTTTAAATAGGCATATTTTATCCTTTTTCAGCCTTTCAAGTTTGTATCGGTACTGACCAGCACATCAAATTAGTTTCATATAGATTTCTATTATTTCTTGGGTCCCTTTGGATATCAGATCAGTTGTCCCAATTACCTTCTGAATGATGTCTGCACCAAGGCGCTCATCTGGGTCGTCAAGCTTCTCCTTGATTGCTGGTACTAATGTTGAGAGGTGCACATATGCAGTCCCACCACCAGGGACAATGCCTTCCTCTATGGCTGCAAAGGTTGCATTCTTCGCATCTTCTATCCTCAATTTCCTGTCTTCTAGCTCTGTTTCAGTAGCAGCACCAACCTTGATGACGGCAACCCCACCTGGATGATGAGAAGTACATCACATAAACTTAATGCACGTATAAGCTGAATATCCACAGCTTCCTCAACGATGTTTTCTTTATTAAAAATTGCTTAAATACTTGAGCTTATATCTCAAGAGGCACTAGAATAAATCACAGTTAAATAACCTACCTGACAGCTTTGCAATTCTCTCAGCAAGCTTTTCTGTGTCATAGACTGAATCAGTTTCGGCAAGTTCCTTCTTCAGCTGGGCAACACGAGCCTGGATCTCATCTTTGGTAGCTGCATCAGCAATCAAGGTGGTTGATGAGCTCCCAACTGTTACTTTTCTTGCTGTTCCAAGTTGCTCTACTGTTGTGTTCTCAATTAGCAGGCCGAGATCTTTTGCCTGGAACTCAGCACCTGAATGCCAAAAGGAGAGCAAAGTGATTTGTCAGGTTCCTGACAATATAACAGCTGTGACAACAAAATAAACTGCACAAAAACCTAGATCCTTACTGAGCTTAACATTAAATTGACTAAGAGTAAGATAATATCACTACAAGGACAGATGAGAAAGATAAAAGTCTACCAGTTACGATGGCAATATCTTGAAGAAGAGCCTTGCGCCTCTCACCGAAACCCGGTGCCTTAATAGCACACACATTGAGAATACCACGAAGCTTGTTCACAACCAGAGTTGCAAGGGCCTCTCCAGTGACATCCTCTGCAATTATGAGCAGTGGAGCTCTTAGTTGAGTGGTCTTCTCCAACAGAGGAATGATCTCCTTAATGGTTGAGATCTTCTGGTCTGTCACAAGTATACGGGCATTCTCAAACTCAACCAATAGTTTCTCAGGGTTTGTGACAAATTGCGGTGAGATGTATCCTCTGTCAATCTACAAAATTACAAGAAAAAATCACTGTACATCCATCCTCTGATTTATAATAGCACATTTAGAAAGAACTCAAAACTCATTAGTGAAGTAAACTGACAAGACAACAACATTTCATGAAATTGTGGTGCCAATTATAAGTATATAAAAATGAAAATATTACTATTGTTTTATTGACAGGAAAATGAAGATATAATTTCATGGAATAACAAATGATTTTTTATCGTCTTCACGGAGGTACCATCTTATCCCATATTGATAATATATAAGCTAAAAAGTTTTCTAGTCTTCTTTAGTTATTGTATTGTCTGTCGAAGGAAAAAAAATCATTTTAAATTGACGGCCCAGAAACCAAAGTTTATAGAAGTTAATTTAAGCTAGACCTCAGGACAAAATTTTGAGTTAACAGGAAAAGAACCAAATTGGACATAATTAAGAGTTAATGTCAAACCTCCATTCCCTCTTCAACATCAACAGTGGTTTCAAAAGAAGAGGAAGATTCAATGGATAGAACACCATCAGGGCCCACTTTGTCGATGGCATCAGCAATCATTGACCCAATAAAATCATCATTTCCAGCAGAAATTGAGGCAACGGCTACAAGAAAAACAACTTCTTTATCATAATCTGTCAATGGTAATCACTCATTTCTGATACTACGCCCCTAGGCATATTAATACCTTACATATATTCTTATACAACAGTAGATTTATATAGATCTTGTGATATAGCTATGTCAAAATATACCTTTGATATCTCCACGTTCAACAGGTCGGGCCTTCTTCTCCAGCTCCAGAATCAGACCCTCGACGGTCTTGTCTATTCCCTTCTTGAGAGATACTGGGTTAGCACCAGAAGTTACGCTTAACAGCCCCAACTTAATTATTTCACGTGCTAGAACCGAGGCAGTTGTGGTACCATCACCAGCAGAATCATTCGTCTTACTGGCAACCTGTCAAAGAAATAAGTATTTTTTTTTTCTTATCAACTGAGCTTGGGAAGCAAGATATAATACAGAGGAACAACAGGTTAGAACGCAAATTAGGGGTCCTTTCTTTGTCCCATGTTTAGGCCTAGTTATCAATTTCATAATGGGCTGCTAAAATAAGAAATGCCTTTGTAGTTTGTACTGCAAAGACCACATTTCAGGAGTTCCATATATTTTTTGCTTTATGTTTTATTTCATTAAGAACTTCAAGTACAGTAAATGAACCCATGCAGACCCACTGCTGTGGATAAACAAATGCAATGTCAATAGAAAACAACATATTGAATAGTAATCTCAAAGTAAACAAAAAGGAGTACCTCACGAATCAAGGCCGCACCAGCATTTTCCATTGGGTCCGCAAGTTCAATTGCACGTGCAATGGTGACACCATCATTTACCACCCTGGGGTTTCCAAACTCATCCAAGACCACATTCCTCCCTACAAAGAAGACAAAATTATAATGTAAGTATGCATCATGAGTTTTACACAAAAAGAGAACTAGTACAAAAAAAATGATTTTTTCAAAACTTGACACAAACAACCTATGCGAACACCTTTGAAACTTACATAACATCCTCAATAAAAAAAAAGTTGATATATATGAAAGTTGTACCAAAAGACAATAAAATATATCAACCTACACGGCAAAACTATATAAATATTCAATCAGTATACATTTTAGTGAGAAAATGAGACTCTCTATCTTTCTTTCTTCCATCATCAGTACTTTTTTTTTTCACATTAATTTTCAATCGTTAATTACCAAAGAGGTTAGAAATCAGTAATACAAGAGAGTTCAGAGTTGTTCCAAGTGAATAACAAGACATTACCTCTCGGGCCGAGGGTTACACCAACCGCGCTTGCAAGCTTCTCCACACCAGCTTGGAGAGCTTTCCTTGAGTTCTGGTCAAATGCTATGTCCTTGGCATTTGCCTTGACCACAAAGTTCTTGCGTACATTGGACCTCCCCCTCGAGCGCCCCTTCTATTTAACAGAAGTAAACAAACAAAAGAAGTCAGCTCGAGAATTCAACATACAGAACTAACTAAATCCAAAGGAAAATAGTTACAATACAATGCAGCTATATTTACATAGAATAAGTTTCAGCATTTCCCTGTCTTACTCCCACTGGGAATAGAATTCGAAGACAGCAACATGGAATTGAGAGTATGAAATGACAAAGGAACAGTACTGGCACAATGTACACCAATAAAGTTTATCAGCTAGTTATATACAACACAATAGTTTCCGAAATTACTACAAATCGGGGTCCAATTAGATTAGGGCACAAATCTGTAAATAAGTCACAGAAGACAAACTATTGTACACTAGAGCTCCCGGAAAACAATTTGGTCGGGGGTTGCCTCGCCTCCTGCAGAAACAAGGTATAAAGCGCATAGATAGATACAGTAACCTAAGAACCTAGCAGTAAGTAAAGTAAAGTAAAGTAAAGAGGAAAAGAAAGAAAGAAAGAAAGGAAAGCAAGAGGAGTGGTGACCTGAAGAGGGGAGGAAAGGAGGATAGATGCGGAGGAGAGAGCGTTGGTGGACGCCATCAGTGAGTGAGCTGAGAGATGAGAGATGAGATTGAGATGAGATTGAGCTGAGATTGAGAAATGGGAGTAGAAGAAAAGGGAAAAGAAGAGATAAGGTGCGAGGGAGGGAGGCGGCTTGGCTTGGCTTGGCTTCGAGGGTTTAGAGAGGGGATTGATTCATTACCCTTTCCCTTTTTATTATTGTTGCGGAATGCGGAATGGGGAGGAACGCACTGGAGAATGGAGAATGGAGAGAAAGAGATAACATGTATGTTGTAGTCGCTTCCAGAATGTTCCCACAAATTCCTATGCTTTTCTTCGTAAATGCCCCTGTGCTGTCTGTCATCAAATTTTAAAACATCAGTGTTTGTCATTTTGTAATTTTGTATTGTCTGTATATGGTATATATAGCATGTATTGTTGAGTGAACAAAAAAAAAACAAAAAAAAAAAAACGATTTAGCCTCTAATTTGGATTTGAGGGTAAATTGAAACCATTCGAGGGGATATGTTTCACTCAATATAAATAATTTGTAATTGTAATTATACTCTTTAGTTCATTTGATAGGTCATTAATTTGGTAGAATATACTTATTTTTTAGTTGTTTTTATGTTTTGATGTGAATTTTAAAATTTATAAAATATTGAAATGTAATTCAACAATTAAAGAAAACTGTAACATCAATGACATAAGATAATATTACAAGTCAGTGATTTAAATAAAAAAAGGCAACAACGCTTAAGGGAGATCTAACTAATAGAGTTAGATTATTGTGAAAACATTAGCATTTCGCTGTGAAATGTAAACGGTCCAAATTATACTTTGCCATTCCGAAATTTTGATTTATGGTTTCAATTAAATTCATCATATGAAAATACTAGGGGATACACAAAAAATTTCATTTTTAGAGTTTTTTAAGTATTTGTTTTGAATTTTTCAAAATGACTTTAAAATATTAATAAAATAATAATTGTTTGTACATGGATTTTAAAAAATTCGAAATAAATACTTAAAAACTCTAAAAATGGAAAATTTTTGTATCCCTTAGTATTTTCATATGATGAATTTAATGGGAACCATAAATTGAAATTTCGGACGTGGCAAAATATAATTTAGACCGTTAGCATTTCGGAGCGAAATGTAAACGTTTTACTCCTAACTCCTAACAAAAAAAGTACACAATTTAGCTTTTCCCGTTATAGTCACTCTCACATCACATATTAGCATAACACAGGCTTCTACTTTATTTTCCTTAATGGCGTTATAATGTTAACGATCTTAAAGCTTACATGGTTTACATAATACTTTTGCTTCAATTGCCTGTTAAATAATGTGTTAGCATGTTGCATAATCTGTATGTATTATTTTGCAATTTATTTGATAAAATTCGCCTAAACAAAACATATAAATTGATTCAGAAATCACATTCGCTATGAAGTATGAGAAGTAAACAAAAGTTTTATGTCCCCTGACGCAAACAGAGGAGGGACTTGGCCAGGTGAAAAGTTCTACTCATTCAACTAACAAAATAAATGCAAGATTGCATATCAAAAGTATCAACAATCAAATTATCTGTACAAATGAATTTATTTTGTGTTTCTAATCAGTTTATATTTCATTATATATACAGCATCCTATACATTTCTCTATATGGAATGAAACCAAAGGGTTAAATCTCCTCCTGTTAGTGGCTCAGTTGCATTGTTAAAGGGGGTGGTAATAGTGAGATTGCCTGATAACTAGAAATGAACAAAGAATGGCGAAACAAATGCAACAATAACCAAGTAATTTCTTCAGGAAAGAATTAGATAAAATGATGCCACCACCTCTTCTTCTTCCTCAACTCTGTTAACGGAAACTCTACAATTCACAGGAAAAAATAGATAAACAAACAACATCATGCGAGAGGACTGTAATGTTTATTACTTTAAAAGGCTTAAGGAGGTTTAAATGTCTACCTCCTTCTGGATATATTGAGTTGTAGTGCACCTCAGCCCAAAAACTCATGAAAATGACTACAAAGCAACAGAAAAATAATCAATCAATCCCTACAAAAAATCTTCGCCGATCCTTTATTCTAATTTCTAACGACAGGATAAAACATGACTAAATCAAAGGTAAAAGGAAAGTGAAGTTCTAAATATGCTGGTAAAATATAACACAACAAATAATATATACTTCGGGTGGATTTCTGCACAACAGGCATTATTTCAATGTAGCACGTATCCTTGAACGATGTAAGGATGAATATTTTCACACCATACTGCGAAAAAAACAGAAAGAACAATTAGAATGTTAAATTGATATTGTTGATAAAAAGATTGAAACACTGCATATGACCCTATACATAATGCAAGCTTTGATTTTGGATTTCTTTTTAGGTGCAACAAATAAATGAAAAACATTCAGATGCAAATGGTTGTACAAATAACAATTGACAGAGAATTAATAACATACTGAATCGGCGGCAGCTTGAAGAGTGACATGGTCACCCCATTCACCATTCCTGCTTAAAAAGAGTTAAACATGATAAATATTATGCCAACAACTAATAGAATAAAAAAAGACAATCCAAAATTCAAACAGATGGACTACTCACCGTGACATTTTTTTGATATACTCGTCATAGCCCATAGGAACATATCCATTGTACATTTCAGGGTGCAATTTTAGCTGGAGATAATATACAGAAAAAAGAGGTTCATCTGTCAATATTCATTTTTCAGACAAGTATCCATGGTGTTTACGTGCAAATATTTCCAATAACACATTACCAGTAATTTACCAGCTACTGCATTCAGATGATCTAAATTGAGTTCTAAGTTATATTTTAACTTTTAAGAAATATTCAAACAATGCCTGTATCCGTCAAAAGGTTAGTCCTTTGGCAATTCTGATATTTCACTCTCAAAAAGAAAATCTTGTACCAAAATATTTCCACTTTGGTTCCTAAAAAGCTATTGATCACCTGGGATAAATAAAATGAAAAGAAGATTAACTACCTGGGTAACAATTTCTTCTCTGACAAATTTGTGATGCTCAGGTGTTCGATAAAATTGGTCTGACAAGGCCCTGAACTGAAAATAAGCACAATAATTTCATGACTTTATATTCTGACAAGTCAAAACATTATCAGAGAACATGCCAAAGGTTTCATAAAACAGAAAACAAAAACCTAATGAAAAGTAAAATGTAGAAGCCCAGTAAAAGTTGTACCTGACAGTTACCATCTCCTTGAACCTTTAGTTCCATCAGATCATACAACTTCAATCTATATAAGATGACAAATTAAAATTAGTAATAGTAGATAACAATATTCTTGATAAGTAATTTCCCGGGTGCCTACCCAAAATTCAGGGCATTATAGTCATCTTGCTTATAAAACAAGAAAATCCCACATACTCTTAATTTTCCCAAATTCTCAATTATGTAAAATATCATCCCCCTCTCAGATCCTCTCTTCTGACTGTCAACATTTTTATCTTGTCAGTCAATCACATTTTGTTGGGATTAAAGGCTTTGTTGTTGTTGCTGAAGGAACCAACTTCAAACAAGGAAACTAATGAGAGCAAGGACTCCTAATTAAAGTATCCCAATGGTGTAACTATTGTATTTGTGGGAAAAATGAAATTAAATGTGATTTGGATAAGTGGTTTAATAGAAATAGTCAAAAACAATGCATTTTCTCTCCTCAATTTTTCCAGTATAGCATAAAAACAATTAGTAATAAAGATTGATATGTTTAAATGTTGATATACAGTCAGATTAATACATAAAAGGACAATGCAAATTATTAAATACATAACCAACAGTTGTTTTTGTGTTTGTCCATTCCATCCCATATGTTTCAGGAGTGTAAGCTAGATTTACCCACTATGCAGTTCTTGCAAGTGGTTATATTATAATTTGCATGGGAAAACACTAAAGTAGCTAAGTTGTTCTTTAACAAAGTTCAGATTATCCAGGAACTTATACTAACAGGTTTAACAGGCATCTTTTATGGGTTTTACCTCTCTAGTAGTCTTTCATGATCTGACATTGCCTCATCAACAGTTGGAATTTGCCGATTTATTCTTGGGACATGCTGCACAATACAAATTAAAACAGCACAAGTGTCTAAAATCAATTATTTTCATACTAATACAGCAATACCACTGGCAACTGGTAACAGTTACTGCAGACAACACTGTTTCACAATATAGGTAATGATCTCATCAGATTATTTACCACATTTCCCATTACCAGTATACTGTAACTAAGTACATGTGAAGCAGAAACTCATAAGTACAGGCAAACTGACATTATAAGAGAAACTCGAAAGATAGAAAGAAAGAAAGAAAGAAAGTGAGAATGAAAGAAAACTTACAGGTATGGGTATCATATCATTCAATCTTTTGCCTACTTCACCATCTAATTCACCATCATCTTCTAACTTATCTGGTGGACTTGAACAATCGGTGACCTCTATTTCCTCCTCCCGTACAGTATGCCTGTTATTACCTAAAGATAAATCCAAGTACAATATTAGACCTACCTTTGGTCTGCCAGTCAGTAGCTAACCAGATTTGAGTTTACAACTTTAATAACATCCCACTAGATTTCATTTATTGATTTCAGTACAGTTACAAATTTATTCTGATAATTATTGGTAACAGCAAAATCTTGAAATTTGCAGCTGCCACACCATTTGGTGGATGCAAACAAAACCCACGACAAGCTTACAGACGCTCAAAACTGTTAAGGTTATGACTAGCAATCTAGCATAACGCGGAAATCAATCATAACTACTTTCAAATAACAACTTTCTATACGAAAAAGAATAATCAACCAATATAATGTAATATCATATCCTCAGTTTAAGTACCTGCTGTAGAGTCATTCGGCCAAACCTGGTTAAGAACTGGCCCATAATTCTGATGTGACATTCCAGAAGCTTCTTCTTTGGCCATCTGCGCTAACTCCTGTTGAAGCGTATAAGCAATGGCCTCGTCATTTTCCACCATATTTGGCTCTTTCACATGGCCATTCTCAATCACAACAGTATCTTCTTTCGGCATACCATTGCAACAGCAATTAGCATTTGAACCATGATTGTGATCAGGATTTGAATCGGCTATTGAAGGTTGATCAGTAAATGCATCCTGGAGGAGGTGCAGGCCCCACCTGACAAGATTTGGATCATGCTCACACATGATAGTAGATTAATTGCTGAGATTGAGGAAGATTTCACGATGTGCGTGTGTGCTGTAACTTTCCTAGTGTAACGAAAACCTGAACCACACGTCAATCAATGTGTTATTGCGGATTTTTTTTGGTATTCCCAAACTACCCCTCATTAAGGAATTATTCATAACATTTCTTCTCAATTTTGAACAAATTGACATGGATCATACTCCAATCATTATATTTTCTCAATTAAAAACAAAATAAATATAATCAATTTTTTTATTATTAATTTTTTGCTATATATGTGTAAGAAGATTTCATCTATTTATATATGAAGGCTGCAATGATAATAAATCTTCTCATATCATCTGGATATGAATGTTCACGATACGCCAGCCAAAACAGTCCTGTCCATGTCAATGTCATGGCAAGGATTTTCATTTAATATCAGATATGATGCATTTCTTCAAGACAATTTATCAATTTTCATTTACTTTTTATCCTTGAGCATGAGAACCGAATTCAAAATCAAAGAGCAACAAAGTAAATAGCATATGCTGAAAGCACAACGGACGGCCTAACTCTTTCCTTTCCCAAGGCGAGACTAAAAAGATACTAAAACCCCTAACTCAGAGAGGGATGAAGAGAGAAAAGGGAAGAGAGGAAGTTGATAAAACTGAATTACCTGGAGTAGAAGCAACCTCGATCGATCTCTCTCCCCCAAAGCAAAGCAAAGCAAAGCGATAGGCACAGGAACAGAGCAGATTACAAAAAGAACAACACGAACGAACGAACGAACGAATGAATGAATGAGTCCGGCCGCCGATTTTATTGAATAGAACAAACTTATAACCGCCTATGTATGTATATACAGAAGGGGACTCAGAAGAAGCAATAGAAGACAGTTATAGAAAGCTATTTTTTCTTTGAGGAATAAAGAAAGCTATTCAAGGAAGGGACAGCAAACAGCGTGGGCGTGGGAATGTGAGATGAAGGTTTCCAATAAATGGAAGGCGCGTGGCGTGGCGTGGCGTGGCGTGGCGTGGCGTGGCAGAGAGAAGAGAGACTTTCTTTCCGTTGCGGAAAAGCGCAACGATCAAACGAAACGAAGGGAGGCGCGGTGGCGGGGCTCATGGAGATGGAGGGTACCGTCCCCTCCCGTCTTGGGTTGGCTAATTTAATTAGCTTCTACGAGGCCTGCCTGCCTGCCTGCCTTGCCTTGCCTGCCTGCCTGCCTTGCCTTGCCTTCCTTGTTTGGTGATTTGGTCCGTGTCCCGTGTCCCGTGTCCCGTGTCCGTGTGGGCCGGCGGGTACGGACACACGAGAGGCGAGTGGGTCAAAGAGGTGCCGCTACCCTACGCCCTACGGGTTGCGGATTGAATTCGGTATCATTATTTTATTTGGGTTTGGATATATATAGGATACTATTCAGAGAGGATACCATTGCCACGCCATATAATTTGACTTGACCAAACGAACTAATTATCTAACTAAATGTATTAATTATTCAACTTAATATACTAATTATTCAACCCAAAATCAACTTATAAGTTCAATAATTATATCAATACTTATTCAACTTAATATATATTGTCATTAAAATAGAAAAATAATTAATTATTTGACTTAATGTACCAAATATTCAACTTAACATGCTAAATATTCTACTTAACATGCTAAATATTCAACTTAACGTTAACTTATAATTAGCGTGTTAATTTGATGCCAAATATTCAATATGCTAATTATAAGTTGATATTAAATTAAATATTTAGCATTTTAAATTGAATAATTAGTTTGTTCGATAAAGTCAAACTACATCCTTGCTACTTATAAAAGGAGGAGTTGGTTTGGAAATTGAAATGACTAGTTGTCCAAACTAATTTTCGGTCATCGGATATATCAATCTGTGTTAATTTTTACCGTTGATCATCTAATTTTGATGTTTCGATCTTTGGATTGTCTTTTCTCAAAAAAAAAAAAAAACAAAGAAAACGCGTATCCTCGTATGGGATACTGGGCTCAACAACCATGGTTGAATTAAATTGATTTTTAGTCACGTACAGGCTTGAGGGACAATTAATGCATCATGTGCTGTGCTAGCTATTAGTTTTAATTAAAAATCAAAAGTTTATAATTACAAAATGACTTGAAATCAAAAGTCAAGAATAATTATTCACTTAGACATTTGATTATGGATTAACATTTTTAGGTGTCTTTATACATATAACATATATCAAAATTATATAAGTTCCAAAAATAGTACAAGTCTTATGTTAGATTTGGTTACTAAATTAATTAATTCAGAAATAATAAGATAAAATAAAATAAATTAAATGTGTCATATGTTACAATATCATTTTAACGTTGTATATTTTTTTTGGTTTCTTCACATTAAACATTGTTCTTATTAAAAACTAATAAACAAAATGATTTCAAATCTTAACGTTTTAGTTAGGAATAATTTTATTTAGTTATAACAATAATAAAAATATTAATATCAAGAAATCTTATTAAATAAGACTCGTCTTGTATATCCCATATCATTTTCCTATTATATATTTGTGTTGCTCTCACTCTTAAGTTTCTTTTCTGACGGAACAGGTCAGTCTTGTTTTAATTAAGGGCTAAGCCGCTAAAGGTATGGTTAACTTGCCTCCTGTAGTGAGAAAATGGAGTGGTTGGGGACTTGGCAAGTCCTTATCCAGTGGGACCTGCGCCGACATATAAATGTTATTTATTATCCTACTAATTTCAGCATTTAATTTTGATAACTCAGAAATTAGAGAATTCATAAAATTGTTCGACACGTGAGCACGCACGCTTTAACATGTAAGCACGTAAATGTTTGTGTCCAGACGTGTCTACATGTGGCTGTGTTCGCGTATTTCTTGTAACGTGTTTTTCCGTGTGGCATGTTTTTATGCGTAGCGTTATCGACTTCTATATAATTTTAACACGTTCAAACACACACGTTTAAACACGTGAGTACGAACACGCACGTATAACACGTACAAAAACACTTACACAAATGTATTTCATATACGCAATAATGTATCTATATCTTTATTATATTCTCCTATTTAATGTTTTATTTTTCAGACTTCTTCTGAAAAAATATAATTCAAAGGCTATTTAATTTTCGGACTTTATGATATTTTTTTATCATTTTTCCTTATTGTTTCCCAAATTTTATCATTCTTATAAGTCTTTTTAAGTAAGTTTATGATGCGTATTAATAAGTGTTGGCACGTGATTACACGAACACGCATACCACATCGTGTTACGCGTGTTGTG
Source organism: Cyperus esculentus (assembly GCA_030179965.1). Taxonomy (NCBI): domain Eukaryota; kingdom Viridiplantae; phylum Streptophyta; class Magnoliopsida; order Poales; family Cyperaceae; genus Cyperus; species Cyperus esculentus. The sequence goes on along the minus strand of JASGLE010000033.1, from coordinate 3,843,288 downwards.
TGCTTTATGCGCGTGTGTTCAAGGTTTTCGAAAAATCCAACACGCAAAACACGCATGTTTAAGTACGCCATTATGTATTGCATAAACACGTAAAATATCCAACACGTGACATGCTTGTAAGTAACATGCACGGCATGCATGTTTATCAATTCACGGCATGAAATCGATCTCAAACAAATAGATAGATGTATTTATTATGAGGAGGGATCCATTGACAATGCCCATCTTGATAATCTTGACAATAGTGTTTTTTAAAAATTTAAATAAAATTATATAAATTCTTAAAAATGAAAAAAGTTGACGGATGTATTATTTAACTTATAGATTGATAGCGTTTCAAATTTCAATCAATTTGGATATTATTTGATGGCTTATCGAAATTTTATACATTTTTCAACGGTTATAATTTAACGGATCTTTGAAGAGCCATCAGGCGACACTTAAATTGAATATAATCGTAAACATAATCAATTTATAACTTAAACAATAGTTCCGTAAACTTTTTTTTATTTTTGAGAATTTTTAACAATTTTTTTCAAATTTTTAAAAAATTGTTATTGTCAAGATCGTCAATGAATCCGTCCTCATTTATTATTCATGCATTAAATTGTTTCTAGATTAGATAAGCCGATAATGTTGCCTCCGGAAACGGAACTGCGGATTCATGCATAGTAGGCTGTCAATGTCATGTTTGCTCAAACTTCAAAGAAAACTCTCTTTATTTGAGACGAAGTCAAGCTGAAGATATAATAACTACAAAGGCCTAAGAGACGAGCATTCCACAAGCCCACATGCAATTCGTAACAGTAGCACAGTTATTAAATCTAGTTTGCTCTTGTGGCCCAATTAATCTAACTACAGTGAATTGGGTTTAGCTTTAGTTCTAACTGGAACAATTTCGTGGAGCTAGATGGCAATGCTTTGTAATTTGCACCAGCATTTTGTTGGTGACTTCTATAACGCCAATACCAGTACATTGTGCAGTGAAGCAGTGGTACCGGTACACCAACTTTTAGCTAGTTAGGTCCTTAATACCAATACCAGTACTTGTACCAGTGAGAGGCAGTAACATACCAAATATCCCTTCTTGCATGCTTATGTCCTTAATGTTTATGTATACTTAGTTAAATTAGGTCGTCATGTCCAAAATATCCCTTTTGTTATTAGTAAAACAAAATTACAAATGTCATTATATAAATCATCTTTTATCTGTACATCAACTCTTTATATGATAATATCACAGCCGCTTTTTCAAAAAAGAAAAACAAGTTTGAAACCAAAAACGAAAGAACCTTCGAACAAAAGCTCATGTATATACTTTTAGTTAGACTGGAAATAAATATTGAAATTCATCATTATATGGCATGATTTCCACGAACACGTTAATCTTTGTACCGAGTTGCAGTTTTAGGCATTCCACCATAGCTTTCCTCAAGGGCCACGATGTCGGGAGCTGGTTGAGTATCCATTGCAGTAAAGTTTCCAAATCTTTCTCAAATTTGTGCATAAAACTTGAATGTATGAGACTTGGAATTAAGAGCCGCTTTGTTGATGTCACGATCAATGAAGCTTGCAAGTAATCTAGCTTGGACTTCTCCAGATCAGCAGAGATTCGATCAGGCGTATATATCCTCAACTGCATGTAATGAAGTCAACTCATCCATAAGAAAAATGTACTTTTTTTTTTCTGGAAGAAAAATTTATGATCTAAACTCAAGTTCATCAAATTCAGGGATATCCCTTTGTATTTATATATATATATTTTTTTTACAATGTAAAGAAAATATTTCTCATTAGGACACTAAGATAAAGTGGAGCTCACTTAAGAGTATGGAAATTGATCAGGATAATGTATGTGACAAAAAAGATACAGAATATCGGACACCGTTGCAAATTTAAGAATCAGGTGAATCTCAGCGTAACAGGCGACTTATCAATGAATTAATACTGAATTCTAGTCCTGAATTGTTAATGTTGACACAAATTTAAGAAAATAATTTTGGCGAAAAGTAATTGTACTGACAGCAGGAGAAGATTTGGTCCCACAACATAATGCAAATATTATGTTAGGCTCTTCTTTCTCCAATGCAAAAGCATCCCTTATCAGTATCGCAGGTTCACTAACAATACTACCCAATTGCAAGTTTTTCACTTTTGGTTGATACTGCATTATGGAGTGCTCTATTTCCTCAGCCGTAAGTTTGATGCCTCCGACATTGACCTGTGACTGTTCAGAAGAAACATTTGTGTTAGTTAATTCTGAAAAATTGATGATGACAACTTTTTGAAAGGTAAGAGTACTGACAGTACATGCCTTATTTTTAATCGTCAGTGTTCCTTCTGAATTTGAGGGCAAACCATTTTGCAGAAATCCCTACATCAAATTGAACATATTAGGTTAAGAGTTCTAACAAAAAAGGGCTCAATCAATCCTTGTTCTTTGAAGATTTAGTTTAATTTCATGCGTACTGCTGAAAACTGTCAACTTTGGCATATTGTTATGGTGTGATCAGAATCTATAGATACTTTCTATAAATCAAACAACCAGAATATATTGTAAGCTTTCCTCAACAATACTTGTAATATCTTACCATAAATCATGACTCATGACTATCTTTCCTTATCATTTTGTGTTTCATGTCAAAAAGCAAAGGGTATTTCTCATTAAGACAATTTCTTGAGGCACACATGAAATATATTTTATGTTGAAATGGAAAGACAAAAGGAGGTATCAGGATGCTATACATTCATAATACATGCATTATACACATTGATCCAGAATGCTAACTTCTGATTGTGAGTCGAAGCATGTAAATCGACAACTTGCAGAGCATCCATCAATTCCCTGATGAGAACAAAAAAAAATTATAGGAGTTATAAGGAGAATAATTTGTAACCAGAATGGTTATTTCTAAATATAAGGAGCAATCCAGTTGAATGTACCACCACGATTCTTTTACATGTAATACAAATTATGACTCAGAAGTCTTTCTTTGTAATAAGATAGTATTAATTGTACCAGAAACAGACCAGAAGCTTACCATATGTCAACGTTGTGAGGCAAAAGCAACTTCTTGTGTCTTTTACTGGTACTTATTTGTACAGACTGGTTTTTTCCTAACTATCTCACCTTTATCCATTTTTTTGCCAACTTGAATACAAATATGGTCATAATATATCGATGGACCAGAATTGTACGTACTATCAGATATAAACGGTACCTGAGCTTATTAAAAAGAGGAAAAGAAGTGGAAAGCAGCTTAGTGTCCAGTGAACTTTGACCGAATCTTACAAGATTCTTGTAAGATCCAATATCTCTCAAAATAGAATCCTCTATTTCGAAGATTCCATACGGATCCTGTTGTCCCGTTTTGAGATTCGTGTTCACGCCATCAAATAAAGAACTTGATGTTCTTGAAATGTTGCTTGTTTTTTCTGCCTCCGCTGCGCGGGATGTCCTCAGAAGCCTTTGGAAGATGCAAATCAGGCACTTTAAAATCCTTTCAGAAAGTTTGTTGGGTTGGAGGGCGAGTTTCCTGGAATCCTTTTTCTTGGAAAGCATGTTTCCAGATGGATCTTGGAAAATTTTTAGTAATTTTTCTGCATGAAGATCTGTTGGCTATACACAAACAAGCCAGAATAAATAAACGAGTAAGTTCAAGTAAGGGTTTGAGGATAAAGTGTAGAGGCAAAATCACCTTATGAGTGTGTTTTCTAGCATAGGGTTTATTTATGACTAGCTTAAAGAACTTTAATAGGCATACCAAGGATTTGTACTGATGAATGTTGCAATATATAATTCCTGGCAATTTAACCGCAAAAATAGTACTATTAAGTTCCACGTTAACATCTTAGGTCTCAATTTGAGTAATCTTTAAATCATTAATTAAGTCCAGAATAACCTACTTAACTTGAACAAATGCTGGTATTGCATTATTTAATTAAGCCGACAGTTGTGTACCTTTTCATTTGCTTTCTTTGGGGATGAGCCTAGAGAAGGCGGCTTCAAAAGAATCTTGCTATTTTTCGGGCTGCCATTAACCTCTTTATGTTCCATAAATCTTGGACTATCCTTTCTATCATGGAAATTTTCTACGCTTTTCCTACCCTTTGGTTCAACCAAGTTATGGGTCAGATGCTCTTCGTTGATTGCTCTGTTGATGAAGAACATGGCCTTCATTTCCTTGGGCAATGCATCTTGCATTTGGTTGGCCTTCTCATGTCTAACGGAATCCTGAACCGGAACCGGAGTCGGTTTTACTTTGCTCAAACCCCCCTGCATTTTTTGTATTTGACATTCTAGCCGAGCAACCTCTTCTTCCACCAGCACCAGCTCTGCTAGCAATTCCTTTGTCTGAGTCAGAAATTGTGTACCAGTTAGATCTAGCACTGTTCGAGGATCATTAAATGTACTACAAAAATAATTGATAATAAAATACAGCAATCAATATGTATGAATGTATGAATAAAATGATGTGCCTGTGCCAAAGGTTTACACTGACAGAATAAAATAAGAGAACCTTTCTTTTCAAAATTTAGTAGATATTACTATTCCATCAGAGAATGTTTTACCAGAAAGGTTCTGCCATGCTCTGGTACGCGCATAATTAGGCGGAATTATCAACGTCATCAAGTTTAAATTTTGGAAAATTTACCTTGCTTGGTAGGAAATTTGGTATTTGCCGGATGGATTGGAAAGAATTTGGGAGCAGTGCTCTTTCCAGGATTTCATTTACTTTCTTCTCATCTTCCAATGTTTTCTTCAAATCAGCCACCTGTAGAAATATTTATATTTTAAAATTGCTAAATTTTTAAACTGATATGTACCCACTCTTCTCCAAGAGATTCATTTACCCTATTTTCATTTATTCTTTTCTTTCATACATGATACATCTAGTGATCTAGAACAAGTATTAGAACTCAAGCAACTGAGTATATAGCATTGTTAAAAGTTAAAACACATAGCTTAGTACAATGCATATATACAAACAAAACATATATATATGTTATTACAATAAGTCTTCAATTTGATATTTCTGATGATAAATTTAGTGTTTTTTAAAAATAATTTCCTAGTATTATTAGTACAGTAATACTTGCAAGCTGATAGATGGTATATATGCATTCCAACTGTAATAGCAAAGGGTATGCTGACTTGGGTAGCATTTTATTGAATGAAGAGAAGTAACCATGTTTTACTCAAAATGACAAATTAAGAGGTGCAAAAAATGGATAATTCTCAGAAAAGCAGAAGAGTTTCAACTGATTAATAATTACCTCCTTCTCTAACTGCAGCCTCCTCTGTTGCATGTTGCCACTTCTCCTTCTCTACAAAAATATAGCCATGATTAATAAATGTTTCATAAAAATTTATGCACGGGCCTAGCTGTTAATTCCTACATTTAACATTAATTGCAATATGAACTCACTATACATATGTATCCTACATGTATGAAGGTTCTGCAATTAAAATGTATACATATATATCGAAGCGAAATTCTTTAAACCAATTAATTACCAGAGATGAAATGGTGACACATGCATATTGATCAGTCATTGTTCATCAATTGAAATGTGAAAAAATCCTACAAGGAGAATTAATTTGCAATAGTGAAGAAATTACCTCACCATAGATGAGAGGCGACATGCCGGTGCGAGGGCTGCTGACATGCGCCGCCATCATCTATCTATCCACAAGTGCAAGTACAACTATCCAAAACTTGTAAATAGAGTGAATATATATGAACAGCAAAGAGCAAGTTGTTATATTTATAAAAAGAGACAAAAATTCTGAGAGAAGAGTTGGTGTGAGTGACATTAGGTTGAGGTAGGGGAAGGAAAGATGGAAACTTTATGGCAAAGGAAGGAAGGAAGGAAGAAACCTTAGACTAAGGGTTAAAGAGGAATGAGATGAAATGGCGCTTTCTAAGCTTGTTGGGTCGGTTAAGGAGTCCCATATATTTATCCCACTTCATAGATATTCGGATTCTCTAATTCATTATATTAAGAACACTATTAAAACTACTACTAATAATTCACAAAACATATATAACTGATCTATGTATTTTATTTATATATCCTAGATATGATCCTTTAATTGTAATAACATGAATTTTCAATATTTCTTAATTAAAGAACTCTCAAATCAATTCATCGTATGTCTAATATTATAATCGGACTAAGCTTTCAATATATGATTCTGTGAGCCAAGTGAGGACAATATATATATATATATATATATATATTTCTAGCGGCTGGTCGAATCATTTTCATCGGTAAAGTTTTGAACTTTAAGCAAAAGTTATATACATGCTGATGATACAAAAGTAGAGAGAAACCGAGAAGTTAGCTTTGACCTGTGGGCAGAATCAGAATTTTTGTATCAAAGTCCTATCTGCTGCCATGATCACGGTGGGAAAACCCAAAAATTTATTTATTAAACATACTTAAAAACATAAGTTGAATAATTAAGTATATATATTAAGAACATTAGTTTGTTAAATATAAGTCATAATGTATATATTTTCATACTCTTCTGGAAATTCAAATATAATTTTTTTTTTTAAAGAAATTACAATTATAGTACAGAAAACGTACACTGTGGTCCACCCCCTATGGTCATGACTATACTTTTTAAAAGAAAGAAAACTAAATCCTGAAAGATTGCTTAATTAATTATTTGCTTTGAGCTTCGAGAAAAATATAAAAGAAAGATAGAGAAATTAGACATGTCACGCTTATGGTAAGAGGCACGCCGTGACAGATTGTAACGTACGTGTCAATTTGTGACTTGATACATGTATTGCATGTCATATGTTGTTATACATTGTCACGGTTTTAGTTATCATTATTTAGGTACATTAAGTCATTATATTAATTTGTCTAATATTATAGTTTTTTAGAAAAAGATGCGAGCACAAATTTTATAAAGATTGTTCCAAAATGTGAGCTAATATCATCTTTATCTCAAAACAAAAATGTGAGCTAATATATAAAACTGTTAGAAAGTTTCTCATTAAAAGAAATTATATTTATACTATAACACACATGGCATGAATTTTAATTAATTAATTTCAATTGCACATCGAACTACTCACTTGAATGGTGTTGATCAGAAGCTGTTATTCATATACATTTACTTATCTTAATTCAAATTAAAAAATATGTTATTTTTCGAATGCAAAAAGTTAACTCTATAATAAATTAAATTAAAATTTCAGTGCGATTGAAATCATTACATTAGCATCATTAAATGTTGTTAATTACTTGATGATTCAGTCGAGCGAGCGTGACCGAGGTATGCTAAACTCGATAAGGGAAAATATGTCGAGTCAACATTTCTGAAACATGATAATTCTCAATTAATTAATGTATATGATCTTCTCAAGATAAATAACGTGGAATCATCATAAAACATATATAATAAAAGACAATCTACCTAGCTTGGAAATCCTATATATATATATTCCTAAAATCTAATTAAATAAACTATGGGTAGCTCGTACAAACGAACCAGCGTCCTATATATATATTAATTTAGTTAATTTGCTACAAACACTAGCTAGGATAACCCAATTAATTTGGGACTTCAGTTCTAACCTCCTTTCTTTAGCTAGCTAGGTTGAGGTTGGTTGCACTACATCCATAACATGTGTCATGTAGATAGTAGATAGTAGATAGTAGATAGTAGATAGCATAATTAAGAATATTACTCTATCAAAATTAATTAAGGCTCTTTGATTTACAGTATACATAACTTAGCAAATTGAATTAATAAAATTTGGGTTTGATAGGCATCCAGTTTAAATAAACCTCTATCTATAAATTACATTAATTTCCTATATAATTTGAACATACAACGTTAACGACCTTTCAGGCTCTCATGCATATAATAAATCATGTATGAGTTTTGAGACCATAGAAACTAGATTGAGATTTGTACGTACGTATTTAGAAACAAAACAATTAGTCTCGTTGAATGAATGGACGAATTAATCAATCTAACAAACTATGGACACCCTACTTAATTATGGGATCGAGCAAAACCAATTCAATTTGATGACATATATTAATTGTTTTATTAGTCAGCTAAGCTACACAATAAATAAATAAATGTTTGACATTATCATGCTCATCCGTCAATCATAAAATAAACATATTACTGTATTACCCTAGAAGGACTAATAACTAATTTCATTCACTACTTTAGTTTTAATTAATGATAAGTAAGTAGATATAGAACTCTTAAAATATATAGCCACTTGATAACTTATATACAAAGCAATAATTTATTTTTGTCAAATGAAGAAAGAACCCGCATGAATGATGGCGTGATGCTTTGTAAATAAGCATCGAATCTTGAATGCTGAACTAAATGTTATTCACCAAAAGAACAAAAGATTGCAAACATCACCAGAAATCGAAAATAAATATCTCTGGTAACCTGAAATCATAAACTGATGAATACTTCCCAAAATAAAAATAAAAAAAATCGATGTAATTAAATATTTGCATTAAAAATTTTAAAAGTTTGTTGAACTTTTAAATTAACACGAAGAACTTAATTCTAAACGAACTAAACAAATTTGGATGAATTCTGTTGAACTTTTAAATTGATTATGGATCAATTCATTTGGTATATTTAAAAAAGACAAACAATATTTTTCTTTGTGTTTTGCTGGTTGGAGGGCCGGATCCACAGAGGCCCAATATATACAAACTTCCACTGACCACTGAGCACTGTCCATTTAAAAAGAAGAAATGAAATGGATTTGGATCTGGATCTGGATCTGGATGTAGATGTAGATGATCTTTTGAGGAGCAGGTCTTACCTCCAGGACTTGTCTGTGCTGGGCCTGGAATTTCAATGCTTAATCTTCTGCCATCTTTCCCTTGTTATGTTTGTTCACCCAGCAAGTGCTTATGATCCTATCCTTTGGTGCGCACAACTCAACTCCTGACTATTGGATTATTACGGCCTCTTTGACTTTGAGATTGAGATTGGAGTTGACATGAATCTTAAATCAGATGGAACGGAACGGAACGGATCGGATCACACACACGATACATTATTACATTATTACATTATGACAGTAATTATTCCGCAGCAGGCAGCAGCTGAAATGAATCCGGGATCAACTGAACCTTTTTTTAATGGGAGAAGATATGAGTACTCCACCTTCAATATCCCGGTCAAATACCCCACGTTGACCAAATCCCAAATGCATTTACAGCCCAATTAATAATACTAACAATGTGTTATAAGTGCGCTAAACATTTCGTCCTCCAAGTCTAAATATCTATAGAACAAACCCTAAATACTACCTATAACAAGTAATAATACCTACAACACATACGTTCTGAACATCAAAAAAAACACGTGACTATAAAAAAAAGTCAAATACCCCGGTCAGATTCCCGTTTGACTGATATGGAAAAATTAAACTTCTGCAACTAATAATACATATTATAGATGGTCTAAATACTTAGTATACAGAAGTAGTAATACCATTTCGTTTTATATACAAATGTTCTTATGTGATCGTCAAAATTCAGGACTTTGTAGGTAACTGTTTTTTGAAACTAATGATACTAAATAAAATACAAAATATGATAAAATTTTATTTTATTTTCAATGTCACAATACCACATTAACATATTAATAATACCAACTAAAAAGAACTATAATACACAATTTTTTCACAAATAACAGATAATAATACTTCATACTGTAGTTAATAATATAATTGAAGTGAAGTCATAATACAAACTTTACTCTGAAACAAAGCAAAGCCTATATGCGCAGTTAAAAATCATAACAACCAACCATATCACATAATAAAACCGCACAAAAACTATAAGTAATAATACTTATATTATAACAAAAACATACATACGTTTTGTAAATTAAAATATCATTCATAAAATAAAACTAAAAGCATTCGCATATTATTCACTCCATCTGTTTTCCTCCATCTGTTTTCCTACTACAAGTTTTCTGATCTTAAGCTAAAAGAAACTCTGAACTTTCTTTGCCCTAATCAAACAGCTCTAACCCTATCATTTGTGTTTCTTACGTCCGTCAGTATCTTATAGGCGACAATAAGTCTCTCATTGCTACTTTGTACCTACAAAAGAACAACAATACAACACAACACAACAATACAACAATTAAATAATAATACAAACAATTGTTAACTAGTAATAGTAAGAATAACAAACTAATAATACAAGCAAATAGAACAACTACAGAATGAAATCGAATTATCAGTATTATTGGTTACAACCTAGATTAATGGTTTGAAATGCAAGTAATAATACTGAATTAACAAAGTAACAATACATTCAACTATTCGGACAATTTGAACTCAAATAAGCAGAACTAGACTCAATTATTCAATTAAACTCAAATTTGAACAATTAAATCTAAGAAAGAATGAAATCGAATTATCAGTATTACTGGTTACAATCTAGATTAATAGTTTGAAATGCAAGTAATAATACTGAATTAACAAAGTAACAATACATTCAAATTTAGGATAGATAGTTCAATATCAAAATAGCAAAACTAAATAAACATACCAGAAATTATGTTTAAAAATAAAAAAATGAACTCAAATAATCAGTATTATTACTTATAGCACAGATATAAAATTAATAGTTCGAAATGGAAGTAATAATACTAAATTACTAAGGTAATAATACATTCAACTGTTCGGACAATTTGAACTCAAATGATCAGAACTGAACCGAAATTAAACAATTAAGCACACAACGACAGAGATGAAGGTGGAAGATGGATATCGAGATGGTCAATTTGAAGAATTCAACTCAATTGAATAGAAATACATATCAAGTAAAAGGTCAGAGAGGCTTACATACTATAATTGGCGAATTGGATATCACAACGACTGAGATGAAGATGGAGATGGAGATCGGTGAGGACAATGACTCAATTGGGCATGGCCATAGTGCGACGTCGCATATGAATGCTTCAGGAGAAAGGGATGAAGGCAAAAGAGATGAAGGGAAGAGAGAAGAGAGAATTTGAATTTGGATCGAGAGATGGATGGTGCGTCGTCGCCGCGAAAAGGAGGGTTTGAAATTACGTCAGTTTTTTTGAGAAACTTTTTTATCATGAACGAGAGATGGATGGCGCGATGGCGGGGTATTGCGAGCCGTCGGATCTGGGGTACGATAGCGGAGTTTTTTAAGTCGGGGTATGATACATTATCCCTTTTTGAATTATATAAAGAAATCAATGAATTTAAACCTATGTGATATGATATTTATAAAAGAATCATTAATTTGACAACTATTTCACATCTGAACTGAAGTCATAAATAAACAAATGTAGAGAATTTGTCAGTCCTGTCGTCTGATCTGTGGTTGCTTAACAAATAACAATAACACAGAGAGCAACAGGGAACTGGGAGTCTGGGAGTGGGAGCCTCTCGAGTCTCAAGTCTGAAGTGGAGTCTCAACCAACCAACCAACCAACCAACCAACCAACCAACCAACCAACCAACCAAACGGATCGGATCGATCATCGAGCGCGCCCTCCCTCTATCAGTCGTCTAATAGTCTATCACTCCCTCCCTCCCTCCCCCCCTCCCCACACACCACACACCACACACCACACACCACACAAACAAACAAACAAACAAACAAAAGATCTTTTCTTCTTTCCTTCCCTACATTCATTCATTCGTTCCTCTGAATATCTGATGGAAGCCGCAAGGAGCCTCCTTTCCACCCCTTCGCCTCCCTCCAAACCCACAAACCCAATCAGGAACCTCATTCTTATCTCTTGTACCGCCAGGATTTCTCAACGTATATTATCTACTTCCTCCCTTTTCTGTTTTTTTTACTGCACTGCACTGCACTGCACTGCACTGCATATACTTGGCATTTTATTCTTTTTTTATATTTTTTCTAGTTAGTTGCAAGCCGGCTCGGTCTGCAATTGGCAATTTTCGACGATCCGCTGTTGCGCAAGAATCATGCGAAATTCACAATGATTACTATATCTTCAAGGAGGATAAAATTAAGCTGGTACTTATACTAATTTTATTTATGATTATATAGTTAATGTGTATTCTGTACTTTCATTAAAAAACTGTTGCATGTATTATTGCTTCATTCACATGTGTTATTTTGCTATCAATTCGATAAATAGTTATGTAATAGAGGGAAGTTGCATACCAGACATGATGTCATCCTTATTTAATGGATTACTCAGTATGTGGTACTTCTTGTTAATGGATTTCCGGTGATAATTCCCATAAAAAAGTGTCAATTGCATAAGTGGTCGTGATGAAACCCAACCCTTTTCCGTGCTTAGCTTCTTTGCACTGTCATGTTTTTCTCAGCATGTTAGTTGCTGTCCTAATCCGAAACCCCAGTTGATCCTATAAACAAGAATTTTGCATTGTAAATGTACCAATTATGCCGGGCCACTCATCACATAGTTCAGATCTCTTGCTTTGAGTTTTAATTTGATGTACAAGTTTAAATTAATTTCTTCTGCTTAACTATTGAAGGTAACTGCAGATGAGAAGGAACTAAGGAAAATAAGACATCTTGATGATGAGCACCAGCATAAGCTGCATTTGGAGTATGCCGAGTCTAAATTATTATTGTGGTATGCTAGTAGCCTCTGATTCTTTTTTCTCTATTTATAATCTGCTCATGCTAATATGTTCACAACTTTTGCTATGTTCACTTCTTCGGTTGAATTGTTTTGCCCCATCTAAAATCTGCATGTATTAGGTACTTATATGATGCAGATCCAGTATGTAATCCAATTAATAATTATGCTCAAATAATGGATAATCAGAAAGAGAAATGTAACAGATATAAAGGGCAATATTGCATATCATATATGGATGTAGATGATACAAACTTCAATTTCAATAGTATAAAAGGAAATACCACCCTTATTTATTTTGTATCCTCCTTTTCATCTCAGGTCACAGCTGAGAGCATTGAATATAGCTGATATAAGAACTGCTCCGAGTTCTGAAGGACATCAACTGACGCCTTCTCTTCCATTAAATATTTCTGAAAAGGAGGCTTGTGACACACATAACTCTCCTCCCTTGAGGTTCCACATTTCTCATTTTCCTGTTTGTTTCCTTAGAAAAGTCAGACCATACCTTCACAATCATGTTGACAAGTATATTTGGGAATAATATGTGAAAGCCTAAAATTTGGGATATAATACATATATGGTTCATGAATAGTTTGTTTTCTTATAATGCTTATAATACATCAAAATTCTACAGTTGACGAAAGAAAACAAATATTGTAAATAAATCAGAAACCTTCCCATACTGTGTTTGAATCGGGAACTATATGCAAAAGGCTGGGAAATTGTGTGGAATTAATTTATTCATCTATTCAGTAATGATTCATGAATAAGCAAATCTTTTTACTATCCCTGGCAGTTGTCCTGAAATTGAGCAGGAACAACTATGTCTTACTGTGCTCTCCTCAAAAGATGTTTTGGTTCAAAAATGATTTTTCTTTGAAGCAAGGTCAATTTGCACTTCAGCAATGCTTTTCATATAAAGTTGCTCAGTTCATAGTTCATCTGTTTGTAACATGCCTCATTTTGCTTTATTATTTGTTTGTTCTGAAAACTGTAAAGCATTAATTTTTCCAAACCTTATCTAAACCGAAATAAGGAGAAATTTTCTTCAAAAGAACAATTACTTTAAAGTTTGAACAGTGAAAACGATTAAGTGGGGAGTACCCAAAGTAACTAATAGAATGTTGAGATCACACAAAGCAATGCCCTACAATGTTGTCTTCTGATTTGAGCTATTTTTATTGAACCAGTGGGGGTAAAAAAAGTGTAGAATCACACAAAGCAAAAGTTAGTGCTGAGGTGACAGTTGTGAGGTCTAACCGGGTGATGGAGAGACGCTTGAAGAAGCGTAAGGTCACAAAAATACCAAAGTATACAAAATATGATGACGTAGTTTCTAATTCTGGCAATGGATGTTGTAAACTGAGCAAGAAGATGGAGAAATGCATTAATTCGAGTGACCCACTTCGATTTTTCTCTTGGGGCTTTGTGTATAGGAAGTTTCTTTCAAGAGAGGAAGAAAAAGAAGCAATTTTCAATATACAGGTATGCTCCAAGCAAACCTATTGTATCCTAAAATTGCAGAATGACCCTTGTTTTTCAACAAAATGATCTGCCTTGATATTTTGGGGACAAAATCTAGTAGTCTTATCGGTGATTTTAGTCTGTTAGTATTGCACTTATCTAGTGATGCTGAACTTCAGTAACTTTCGAAACAGAAAGTGGCTCACATATTTCTTCATAAGTTGATTATAATGCTTTCAGTTAATAATGAAGTCCCTTTGTGTAGTCATGTTAAAATTTTGAATATGGTTGATATCACACTCTATTTACTTTTTATAATATCAAGTACAGTATAGATGCCCCTTCAAGTGCAGTGATATGCTCCCTAAAGTTATAAATTGGAGAAACTTTTTTACCAGAGGCTTGATGGGCTCAACTCAGACTGCCTCATGCTTATATGCTACCCAGTCGTGCTCTAAAAGCCTGAGCTGATAAATGAGGTTATCAGTCATGTAGTACATTCAATCACTAGTATATTATGTCTAAGATGTGCTATATAGGTCAATCAAGAGTGACTGGTGCCAATTGTACAGATTCTTGGAAACAACCCTCTTTCAAAATAGCACTACTAAGGAATCTACTGTATATACTTGGACAGGAACTGCTGAGGTTGGAGGAAGCAAAAGAAACATTCAAGTCTGAATTTAACCGTGAACCTACATCAATCGAGTGGGCTCAGGCTGTTGGTCTAAGCTGTGGCGGGGATATTGATTTACGTCTTTTATTAGGAAAGCATAGCTTAGACAAGATAGTTAAGACCAACTTTCGACTTGTGTTGCAAATTGCTAAACGACATGTTGGGAAGGGTGTAGACCTAGAAGACCTTGTTCAGGTTGATTAATTTGTCCTAAATTTTTTTTTTCATTTATTACTACAATTTCTTTTCTTAACATTTTATATAGTAAATTTTTTTTCTTTCTCAAGGGTTGCTACTGTTTAATTCTTTGTCTATCCTCTTAAATGTATAGTTTCTGTGGATTGTCTCACTGCTCTCAAGTTTTATTTTGTCTTTGTGGAGTTATATGATTTTCCTAATTTATATTGATTATAATCTGTTGTGATTTGTAGGAGGGTTATAAAGGGCTGATGAAAAGCTTGACAAAATTTAAAATAAGTAAAGGGCGTAGATTCAAAACCTATGCACACTGGTGGATTCATCACTCCATAAGAAAAGCTATACAAGAAAATTCTAGGACAATTCGGTTGCCGGTATGAATTTAATATGACAAATTTTTGTGCACTTTACTTCAACTTGATTCAGTACCCGGATGGAAGATATTGTAATATGTACCTGTACACCCATAGGCCCACATACAACAAAGCATTCGAATAAATCTTGTAACCGACTCCAGCTCTTTATAATTACAGCAAAATGAGGAACCATTTTCTCAGGATTACATAAGAAAATTTTTTAAATTATGCATGGTCATGTTACAAAATGCTCTACATTAGTTCAAAACTTTTGCAGGTACGTGTTTTTGATCTTTTAAGAAAGATCAAAAGAGAAAAGATGCTATGTATTCGTGAAGGATTGGAGCCAACGAATGAGGAAATTGCGAGGCGGGTTGGTATTACGACTCAGAAATTGAGTAAGGTGCTTTGGTATGGGAGAGATCCAATATCGCTAGATGACCGGATTGCATGGTACGGAGAGGATATCACTTACCAGGTACCATGTCTTGCTCAAACAGAATATTACTGTACCATCCTGTACTGGTACGTGCTTTTTGTAGGTGCGCAACAGATAAATTGATTATGGTTCTTGGCTAAAACTCGAAGTAGCTTAAACAATCTTTGAAAGCTCCATGGAGACAACAAAGTTGTTTAGTTTTTGAGAGCTCCAATATATATAATTAAAAAAGTTGAAACTTGTGCACCTTCAGGTATGAGACCACTAAAGTTAACTTTTGATAATTTTAATATAAAATATTTATGCTAAGAAATTTGGAATTATATCAAACAGAAAAAGCCTGCACCAAAAGTTCAGCTGTAAGGCTTTAACATGACAGGTTTGGAAAAACCAAAATTCAACTGACACGAAGCATTCCTGCAACTTTTGATACCAGATGATTGCTGTGATGTCAAACTCTCTGTCAATCCATAGTTGTCAGGAAGAATACCAAGTACATCTCTGTTTTCATGTGAGCAAATAGTATGAAAGTTCAAAAAATCATTTTATTTACTTGGTACAGGAGATTCTTGCTGACCCAACAGTAGAGCAACCAGATATTGCTATATTAGAGCAGATGAGGAGACAGCATGTACATGAGTGCCTTAATACGCTTAAACCCAGAGAGAGAACCATAATACTTTGCCGATTCGGTTTCTTCGATGGAGAAATGAAGTCTCTAGATCAGATTGGTCGTATGTTTGGTCTGACAAAAGAAAGGATCAGACAGATCGAGCGTTGTGCACTGCAGAAGCTGAGGAAGATTGCTTCAAGTGAAGATTTATCAGCCTATGCAATGTTTTGGAATTGAAAAACTTCTTTTTGTAGAGATTTCTATATAGAATTAGAATGTAGGACATTTTTTTCAAAAAGGACGACCGGTTTTTGGTCTGTTGGCTAAGACTATACTATACTACATACTCTCCGGCCATGTGGGTGGTAACTGAGAAGTTCTTTGTAAATATTTATAAGTGGAATGTTGACACTTATATTACCTCAAAAGTTTCAAAATATAGATTACTAGATGGAATTTGTACAACCCATCAAATAATAAAAGCTTATATAATGTAATAACTGATGTACAAAAGGATTCTTTTTTTTTTTTCTTGTGATGATTTCATTGCTTAATATATTTATTTTTCTATGGTAAATATGCACATCTCTGTCAGAAGGAATTTTTTTTTTTTGAATTCTGTCAGAAGGAATTAAAACACATACAATGAACATGATTTTTTTTTTTTTTTTTTTTGATTGAATGAACATGATTTAATGATTTGGGACTGAAGGTATACATCTGGCAATGAGAAATGCTGACACAGAATCAATTCTAGCAGGTTGAAATTTTAACCTGTTGGCGAGCAATGAGCATCCCATCCCATCCCATCCCATCAACTCCAAATTAATTCTCCTCATCATAATTCTATATCCCGTACCATAGTACCATGGAAGCCACCGAATTGGTCCAATCTGTTGGCCAGCATCCCATCAACTCCGGTCATTTTTAATGCAAATAATAAGAAACATATATACTTGTTCTTCTGATGCGCCATACCTTCTTCATGTTTTCTCCTCACTGTATCAGTATGCATCAACAAATATATTTCTCACATTCTACAAAATTCTATAAAAGAATACTTATGAATAACGGAGGAGGTCGGAGCTACGGTAGTTGAGATACGAGCACATAACACGGAGGTCGATCGTTTTGTTATGCATAACACGGTAATTAAATTGTATTAATTCTGGAGCTTAATTTCTTCTTCTTATTATTTTCGAATAATCCAAGCGTATAGATGTAATGATCTGATGGATGTTCTGAACTTTAAATTAAGTAACAATATTCTTATTAAATACTTGTGCACCTGCTTATTTGTAGACCTGGCACCACCAATGCTAATCAAATAATTCGGAATTATATTATTTTTATTGATACAAATGATGAGTTGGACATGTTCATTTATACACAGGAACATGGACCTTCATGACAAATAACAAGGCATGGGTCACATATAATAATTTGAATCATTGATATATATATATTTCTAGTTAAACTTATAAATTAATTAATATGAATATAAAAGCTTAATTTGACTTCATTTCATCCGGTATATACCAAGAGAATATATATATATATATATATATGTATGTATGTATGTATGTATGTATATAATAGTTGCCTAGTTGGTATATATCTATGTAATTATACGTAATGTGCATCGTCTAGCCTTAATTTCTATGTGCAGTATGTATGTACCTAGTAGAAAGGCATTAAGCAGTAGATCGATGGAAGACGTTCAGTGCTACGTACGTACGTGAGGACCATATATGTATCATGTATTCATGTGTCATGTATGTAGTGTTTGTTGACTGGTAACATGCACAAATTAAGAATGGTACGATATGGTCCATAATGCTAGCTGCTGCTCAGCTAGCCACACTTGCATACATATACATGTTATATATATTAATTGTTTGTTCATTAATGCATGGCTTATATATAATTACTGTGGGTAAAAATTAATTAATTTGCTGGCTAGCTACAACCAATTATATATGTTAAGTTAATTTTGTGCACACTTTATATATAGAGTCCGGCTATGGTGCTTCCATAAGCATTTCAGACTGAAATGCTTACGGTGCAATTTCGAAAATCCGTTGTCCAAAATTTCGATCCAAATAGCTCATAATAATCTCGACATAGTTAACTTGTATGGTACCAATTTTTACCATTTTAGGAATTTTATTACTATTTTTAATGATATTTGAAGATTGACACACAAAATTGATTTATTTTTAATTATTTCAAGAGCCATCTTTCAAAAAATCATTAAAAATAGTAATAAAATTCCTAAAATGGTAAAAATTGGTACCATACAAGTTAACTATGTCAAGATTATTATGAGCTATTTGGATCAAAATTTCGGACGGCGGATTTTTGAAATTGCACCGTAAGCGTTTCGGTCCGAAATGCTTATGGAAGCACCGTAGCCGGACTCTTATATATATATATATACTTATGAAAAAGGAAATCTAAATTAATCATGTAAGTTAATTTATAATTCCCAACGCAAATGATAGTAAATTAATTAAAGGTTGTAAGAGATTGGTACTGAATAAACAATTAATTAAAGATATATATTATATATATAGAGCATGTAGGATGAATATTAAAGATATTGATAACGCGTTGTTAACATCAAGATTAAAAAATATCTGATAAATTATTTGTAGAAATTAATTATACATATAATTCTGTGATTGATGGAGAACTTCATTAATTACACATGATTTAGCTAGATTGCCTTAATATATATATATATATATATGAACAAAAAGTTGAAAAACAAATTGCTTGTAGCTAGGATAAGGCTTCATTACGTATCTTATCTTTCTCCAATGAAGGAGAAGCAGCGTGCCAATATAAGTACGTACCGGGTATTTCGTTATATAACATAATTAAACTCCCCAAAATATACTGGTACTAAAATATAAATTTTGGATCGTAATCTATCAAGTCAAAATATCATGCATTGAGCTAAACTTGTGCATTCATGATGCATGCTTGATGAGTACTTTAGCTAAAAAACATATATAATCATACCTTTTTCATGAATTAAGTCTGCACCATTTTTCATCCATATCCCTTTTGAAAATCCAAACTGTGAATTAAATCACTCCCAAAAGGCCACAAAAAGGGTGCACTAACTAAGCAAATTAAGTTTGTGTTTTAGTCCATAAAACATTTGAAATTATCGATTACCTGATAGCTAGAATGGCATAAAATATGGCAATCAACAAAATTAAACTGAGTAAATTACCTGCCAGTCTCTGCTAAGTTTTTCATATAAACAGAATGAATAAATAAATAAATAAACAAGAATATATGGAGTACCTCTGAGAAGAGTGAATTTGAAGAAAGATGCGCTTCGTCCACGATCGATCTTTAACAATTAAGATCAAATTCGAGGTTACATGCATGCATGTATATCATAATTAAGTCACTTATTGCCGATGCAGCATCATCAAGATTCTCACTCAAATTAAAGTTCCCGCTTGAAACGCGAGTTGTAAGATCCGTGTGTGAATCTTGATGATGCCACACCTGCAAACACCGACTATATTTATATTTCGAATGATCAATGCTAGCTAGCTTGTACTTGGTGAAACATGCACACAACAGTACTGAAGACATATGCATGCATGATGAGATTAGCAACCGGCCGGCTGCCCCTAGCTAGCTAGCTAGCTTGCCTGATCAGTTTGGATCTAGCTATCTGATCTTATAAATAAATAAATTTATGCTTGGTGGGTGTTGTACTTGTATGGAGGTTGAAGTTTAAGAGAAAAAAGAATACACATAACTTTTTCTAGCTAAGAGGAAGACCCAGCAAGATATATGCTATATATATAGACTAGACTTAATTGGAGACTTGTGTACAAGCAAATTAATTAAGTCAATCAATCTAATTAAGTCTAAACATATATTATAACATTAACATATATAGCTAAATTTGAACTGATATATATGGAAGAAGTTAAAGGCAAACCACAAGCGGTATCGGTGGCTAGGGCTACTAGTGAGGACTGAGGACTGAAATGAGGAGGGGGTTGGGGATAGAGACTAGAGAAAGAGAGAAAGAGGGAGGGAGGGAGATTAATCTATATCTATACTTCTATACTATATTAAAAAACACATATGAATTGGATACCTCCATTTTTTTACTGTGTTTTCAGTATTGATCGGACGGTGTAAATTAATTCCAGCTTGTTGAATGGCTACGATTGGTTACTATAATCGTGTTTCCTCTTCATTTGTTTCAAGAGTGTAGTTGATGTGCAATCTCTCTATTTGGAATTGGAACGAGCAAATTTAGGAGAATTATTTTCAAGTATAACAATTTAATTATCTTCCTTTTTTGTTGTATATTCTTGACATTTCAAATATCTATCTATACTATATTAAAAAAACACTTAGGTATTGCCCCGCACAATGGGCGGGTCTCTCGCCAGTAGATAATAATAGTGGGAAAACGGGTCTAGCTAGCTAGGGTTGCATAATTATAATGTGGGGAAAACTAATTAATTAAACGCTGCAATTATTGCAATATCAATATATGGGGATCCTTGGATTACGTCTGCTTTATTTGGTGCGGTTTGCCTCTTGGTAATTAATCTAATCTATTCTAATCATGTTGTGATGTCACTGATATGACAAAAGAAATTAAACCAATTTCTTTTCTTTTGAAAAGGAAATTAAACATATTTAAATTTCGCATGGTCATATATGTATATAATTAAGCACATGAGAAATATTCTGCGTCCATTGAAAAATCGTCCATACATCTATAGATGTGTACGGAATGTAACAGACACATCCCAAAATATAAGTTATGGACGCTATGGACGGCTTTTCAATAGACGCTAGGTATTACTCCACATGAGAAACATCCTAAGCACAACTCCTAGGTTGAAGTAACTAGGCTCTTTTATAGAACTTTGATATGAGTGCTACGTAGCGTCTATAGTTTGACAGTCTATAGAGTTTAAATAATATAAATTGGGTATATATAACTGTTACAAAATTGGGTGTAACCCTTATAAAATTTGTACATTATGTACGTATGGACAATTATTCAGTGGAGGCTTGATGTTTCTGTTTTGATATTTCGGACCAAAACATTGCGGTTCTCCTTTTTTTTAAAAAAAAAAGAAAGAGAAAATTAATATTTTTGTTGGTTGCTGAATTGCTCATGATATAGCAATATGTTCGTTGATATATAAGGACTTCGACAAACTAATGACATTTAATTATGCAAACTAGGTACTTTGGTTGAACCAACCGCGTTTAAGTAACTATAAATACTAAATTAAGGAGTTGTTATGCATGTTGGTCATCATAATATGCAAACTAATCATGACTTTTAATTATGCAAACCAAATACTTTGGTTGTGCTGTCTATTTGGCAAACTAAATACTTTTGTCACAGAAGGACAACATAGTGAATAAAATTATCGAGGTAACAATTAAAAATTAATTTAGTAGAGATGAAAGCAATGAAACCGCTTAACGTACATAACTATTGGAGCTCCATTAATTAAGCAATCACGTGTGGTCACAAATACAATTTAATTTAGAAGGACCAGTTTTTTGTTGGAATCTATTCATACGCAATTAGTGCTTTGCTAATAATGTAGCCCCAATATTTTGATTAATTAAACAGGAGTTGATCTATCAAGAAGAATGTCATCATTGATACGGATTATTGTTCATCCTATATATTATTGTACTATATATATATGAATGATCAACTTATAAATTTACTATTTTCATTTTCCATAGCTACATATATAGCATCCTTGACCTAATCTAATAAGCCATAGTAAAGTGTTTTAGGTAAAAACTAAGATGTGCTAGAGTTCTATTTAAAAGCAAAATTAATCTCTCTATATTTCGGGTCAGTTCTCAGGTAAACTGTTGGTTGTTTGTAACCCACGCAGATTTTATCGATCAAGGGAATCACCGCCGAAAACATACAACAAATTAAGATAATTAAGTTGCATGCCAGACTGAGTTTAATTTGGAACATGAATGATAGACTGATATATATATACTGGTACTGGGCTGGCTTGAAGGTTGAGGAAAGCGAAAGAAAGGAACTGAGAAATAAAAAAAAAAAGGAATTGATTCGGCCGGTCTCATTGTCATGCAGTGCAGGCCCACTGTCTGAGTGTCTGATATACTGGTAAATTAAAGGTGTGTCCGTGTCCGTACATCTCGGTGTCTGTCATTTGTTCTTCCCCCCCCAATAATGATCACTATTGCGGCGTTCCATTGGTGCTCTGGTCTGCGTCGCTAGCTTTTACTGCTCATGCTTTCGTTTCGTTTGGGGCCAAGCTCACAGACTGGTTCATTATTGTGTCTTTTCTTGTTCATGTGTCATGTGTGTATGTGCTCTTCAATTATATTCGACTGGATATACTGTATTGCAATATTGCATAGCACAACTTTAGCTATTTCTGTTTTTTTTTTTTTTTTACTTCATTTTAGTAGTAATTTCTTTTTAAACAAACATTTTACTATCTTTAATATCATCATCTATGCTGATTTAATAGTTCTGAATTAATAAACTTATCTTATAATATAAATGGTCTAGAAGTAGTGCCGAACTGAACTATGATGACTTCCAATAGGTATAGGTTCAAATCTCCATGAACATAAAAAGAAACTTGAGTTAGAATCTCATTTTTCTATCAAAAATTATATACTAATAAAATAAATCTATCTTACGATTCAAACTTTATGATGTTTTTTCCTCTCATGATGACTATAGAAACGATATTAAAATTTTTGTCTCATTTTTTATGTCAAATTATGTACATTGACACCAATTAATATTTATGGTTATGAGATTCCTTCTCTATTAAGAATATCAACTCATAAGATTTGAATTAACAAATGTACCCTATAATAATATGTATAATAATGAAAGCCATTAACATGAATGCCTAGCTAACTCATTTTACTCTGAATGGCCATGCCAATTATCAATGACGACATGTCAATCACAAGAATCAGAAAAAGATATACCTTACATGGATATGGATAAGGTCGATTCATTAGCTTACCTTACACTGCCGTGCCGACACATGCGCAGCTAGAGACAATCACGGAGACTGCAATTGAAATACGTACTGAGATGGATGTGCTAAAGCTAAGCTAATGAATTAATTCTTTGTTGATGAATGATGATGATAAGTTGATATCTTTATGCGTTGGGCCTGGATTGGAATGGGTTTCATGTGGGCCTATACTGGTATGGGCCTGAGTTTAATTCAATTGTGAACCTGGATATGTATCAATATCAGTATCACTATCAGTATCAAGAATGGTGGTGCTGGGCTGGAGTGAGTCTCCATTGTCGCATGTTTTGACTTGAACATGATGAAGTGTAGATTGTAGGAGTTCAAACCCAAATCAAGCCCAACTTGAACATAAGTGTGAGTGACTGTGAGGGAGGTCGAGAGCTTTTTCTATTAGATAAGAGGTTTGCACCGTAAAACTAAAAGAAAAGAGGCATAGAAAGAAAGAAAAATAATACGGAAGAATAAAGAGAGTAGAAAACATGCAGCAGAAAATGAGCTCATAAATATGCACAAAGTTCTACTGGTAAACTCTTTGAGAGAATTGCTGCATTTGCATGTAGTGGCAATTGGTCCATGGAGAAATCGCATCTGCATCAGGATTCCTTGGTCCTTGCAATGCAAGGCCAGGATATCATATTTTAATTTCTCAATTGGGGATGTCGGGCCCCACCTGAAATGAATAGTGCCTTAGGAATAGTGACCTCTGTAGAATCTAGGCCGTCCGATTGATATCTAACGATTCTTATCATCTATGCTGACATCAGCAGTGACATCATGTTATATATGCTTTGAGCCCCAGTTTGCACCCAACATGTTTTTTTTTTTTTACTTTTGTAACCCCACTTTGCACGCACTGGGCTCTATTGATTGATCATCTTTTTTCGTCTGTGCTATTGATTTAATAGCAAATTGAATTACATAAAAAATTGAATCAAACAAAAAATCACATAAAAAACATATAACTTTTTAAATGCCACCATGTTATATCTCTGCACATTGATATTGAAACAAACTTGCAATAATAGATAAAATAGGAGATATCATTAAAGTTTGAGTTAGTATTGCTATTGCATAAGTAGACATAAATTGTTGGCTGCCACGAGGCCAAGGAAGAAAATATTGTTGCAAGCATAAAATTCCAATTTACCAAAATATTTTTTAATGGCAAAATAAATATATATAAACAAAAGAAAGGTGAAGAGAGTATTTTATGCAATTAGTTAAAATATTTAAAAGTTATGAATTATAGATAAATTAGTATTCTTCATTTGTGTCGAATGCAAGCTTTTAAGAAATGTGTCGAGACTCTTAACAATGAGATGATCATTTAATGGGTTTACGTTAAAGTGGAATTACATAGTTGTTAAATATAAAGGCGGCTACTCATTTATATTAACATTTAAAATGGCTAGACAATACATTTTCATACAATTGAGTTCAACACATTATTTGAGCAGCTCGAGTATCATTCTTTTTTTATTATTTCTTCTCCAACTTATTTTATATTTTAATTTTGTCAAGTTCATTTAGTAATTTGGTTTGAAAGAATAATATAAGATACTTGAGTTGCGCAATTCAATGAAATTTGAGATTGTATAGTAATAATATATTCATTTTATTTAGCCACTTAAATGTACACTAATAATATTTGAATGGATAGAAAATTGTTTCTGTTGCATAGAAATGAGAATTGTGCCAAAGGCACAACTAGGTTATGAAACAAATTCAGAACAGCATCCCAGTCACATTTCACATCTCCGAGAAATCGCAGTAATGTCTTCAATTGGAGGGCATCAGCTTGGATTTTGTCAAAAAGGGAATTCAATTCTGATGATACAATACAACCCCCAATTCAGATATGTTATCTTCCAAAGGTCAAAAATTCGATACTCACCTACACAACTTTGTAGCTGCTGCAAAAGATTTCGAAAAAAAAACATAGAACTGACTGCTTCATCAATTGCATCTCTGGTCTTAACCATCTTTCTTTAATTTTTTTTGCTTACTGTTTGCAATGGACGAGAGAAAATTGAACAGAAAAGGAAATGGGTCTAGTATAGGGTTTAGGGTCACGTTGTTTTTTTCATGTTTTTGTTTCTTTTCTTTTCTTTTCATGATTAGTAGCCGCTACTAATCTTTGAAAAAAAAAACTTCAAATCAGAAATTAAGCCCAACATACATAGTACTACTGAAGCTCTTTCATATAAAAAAAAAAAAAAAAAAAACTACCAAGTTGTCTGCATACTACTACTGAAGCTCTTTCATATAAAAAAAAAAATAACAATAATAAAACCCTACTGCTTTTGAATCTCATCCGATCCCCATTATACATAGTACAACTGCAATCACCAAAATTCCTGATTTACCATGGGGACAGATAAAAAAAGGTGCTGTTTCAATGTTACTTACTACACAGACAACCCACCCTACTGCTAAAAATGAAACAGATTATCCCAAAATCTATTCAACTCGCCTCATCTTCACATTCACTGGTTGCTCCCTGTATGAGGCAACCTTTTCCACAGCTCGTCGCAGAGGTAGCGGTCTATTTAGAGAAGACCGGCGCGCAGCAGCTAGAGATTGTTGGGGCCTACTCAAGGCCTCATTACCAGCATGCTGAATCAAGGCACTTGACGAATGAAGGATATCAGTGCCGCCCATGATTTCCTCTTTTATAGGCATATGCTTTGTCCCTTGTTCAGTACCAGGCCCAGATTTTACACTACAACTTGGTATTATTTTACCCTTCCTGGTATTATCACTGTTACCCTCCACTATTTTGCAGGAATCAGCACCAAGCGCCTCCGGTTGGATCCCACTGCCTGGTCTAATTGTTTTTCCCCTTGTAGACTTCCTGTCAGGAACAAAATATCTATCTTAAGCAAGTCAAATAAAATTATTATCAAAAGAACAAGCTCAAATGTATGCATTACCTTCCCTCTTCATGCAAGGGAACATTTGAGCCAGAGCAAGATGCTGTATTCACACTCTGTACATGGGAAGAGCTCACAGTATGCACTGTGGCGATACTTCGTCTCCGCATGGATTGCCTACATATTGTGCACATATATTTTTAAAAAAACAGAAGAGAATACCTTTGATCATTTAATTAGGATAATAAAGAAAATAAAAGCCTATAGTAGTCACTGTTGTCTAACTTGTGCTTTGGTGCTTCTTGGCACACTACTTCTGTGGTAAGCAATGCCGTCGCTACTGATGGGTCGGCTACATCAGCATCATCGCCTGTAAAGTTTGTGCTGCTGCTGCGCAAAGATTTCAATCGAAAGACAAGTTATTTCAATCAATTAGTAAAATATAAGAGGAGAAAAAAAGTTTTGCAGCTACCTATTGCCTAACTTCTCCCTCGGTGCTTCTTGGTGTACATCTGGTGCTGTAGGCTGAGATGCCGGTAGCCCGTCCACAGCATCACCTGTGATCTGTTGTTCGGTGTATAAGTTTGAAGGATCTGAACATGATACAGTATCATCATTAATTGTTTCGTTTTCTGTGAGCACAGGCTTAGTGATCTCAGGCTCAGTATCAGGTTCAGCCTCAACTGCACAAAGAGGAATTATCATATCGACATCAGTACTGACACTATTGTCCTCCTCTTGCTTTGAAGAATCATCAGTAGGCTCCTCTATGTGAATTCCACTGTTTGTCGCAATTGAGGTTCTCCTTGTAGACTTCCTGCCAGGCAAAACAACTTATTTTTCCACCAATTGTGGCCTGTAGACATGGGAAAAGGAAGAAAAGGTTCTAAAGTAACCATGCCATACCTTCCCTCTCCATGCAAGGAGACACTTGAGCCGGAAGAAGAGGCTACCTTGACACTCTGAACAATTGATGAGCTAGTAATTTGAGCTTTTGCAACACTTTGTCTCCGTAGTGGTCTCCTATTAATGACGGCCACAATACTGTCATCAACAGCAATAGGTTACAATTTTAAATCTGGAAAACAAGGAAACACTGACTAACCTATCATCCATTTTCCGCCGAGGTACTTCTTGGCGGCCCTGTCCTGTACTCTGAACTGTAAAACACAAAGGAAATTTGGAATGTCAGCAACTTGAATGAGAAAAATAAAAGAAAAGACAAAATAACAGGATCGAAAAAAGTCGTACACTTTGACTCACTGTCAGTCTTTTTCCTTTTGCCACCAAAAGATGCCTCTGCTGCCAAGTCAACTTGCTTACCCTTTCCAACAAAATTCAGGGGTGATTGGTGCAGGATAAATGATATAAAATAGTAGCTACAACTGAGTTTTGATATATAAATTGACATTTGATCATTGGCACAAAAAGAATTTGATCCATGCCAGTAAAAATTCCAACTCAATTGGTAAGGAAGGAATTATATGGCCCCATCAACACATTGCTGCCAGTCTTTGCCCCATTTCCTACCCAATACAGGCCTCTGTTGCCAAGTCAAGTTGCTTACCATTTTGTTAATCAACGTTTATGTACATTGACGGCCCCATCATTTTTTACAAACTACAAATCCATGCAAAAAAATTACCAACTTGATAGGTTACATAAGGCTTATTCTACATTCTACTCAATGGTCAGTACCAAATTCCGGGACCATAGAAACCGGTGATGTTTATGGAGATATAGATGAATACCTGAGCTTTTACTTGCTGTTGTAATTGTTTGATTATCCTTTGTTTCTCCTAAAAATTAACATAAAAGTCAAGCTCATGGAAGCATTACACTCCAACTTTGGTATAGAACAAAAATGTATGATTTACCTGAATTTCCAACTTCTTTTGTTGAAGGACCAGAGTTGTACATGTCAACTCGTGTTGAAGATTTTTAAGCTGCATTCAATTAACATGTTTGAATATCAATCCAGGTTTGATAATAAAACCAATAAAAAAATAAACATTTTAGAAAATGGGCTTACTCTATCCTTCCCCTGATTAAGCTCCTGCAAATCAAAAAGAAAACCGTTGTAAAATGATAAGCAGCTAAAAGCTATTGTTTAATAGTAGATGATGATAAGGCGCGTGCGAAGTTCAAATGGGTGCAGTCAAAAGAAAGCCATGTAACTCGGGAATGGGATAAAGCACAACATGAAGATTTGAGCCTTACTAAGACGGTGGATATAACCAACCCATTTTGTAAACACAATACAGCTCCATGGATGATGAAAATGGAACTAGTTGATGAATTTAAAAAAAATAAAATTTCAATAAGAAAACAAGTCCCCCTCAGCATTCAACTCAGAATGTTTATTGTCAGAAACTTTAAGAATTCACTGTATTCAATCCACAATGCTGGGAGGGACATTTTGTAATTACTCAAGGGTGCTCCAATGTTAATTCTAAATGCACAATTTATTACCCACAATTGAAATCTGGAGCATTATAGGTTACCATAATTTCTGATGTACAGCCTAAATTTAGAAAATAAGTATGAAAACCTACAGATAACATCTCTGAATTGGTCTTAGCAAGCTGCCAATTCTCCTTACGAGCACCCTGTAATGCAACTTTAAGCTTCTGAAGCTCTTCTTCATATTCTTCTGTTAGTTTGCTGCTGAATTGCAATGAAATTATTTGAACACATTAGAAGACATAAAGATAAGAGTAACAATAAAAACATAAGAATGGGAAAAGACGTTGAGATATACAGGCTTGAACATACCTTTTATCTGCAAAATTCTTTGTCAATTGTGCAATTTCCTACAATTAGAAAGAGGATGTTAAGTATATTATGGAGGATATGGTGCTGAGAACTTAATTGATTTTATAATGTACGAGAATTTATACAGTTGAGCTGTCCTTTGATTGTTGAACCACAAGTAAAGCAAAATTGAAGAGAAAGAAGAAAAAGCAGGGAGCAATGAGAGTTGATACCTTGCTAACTTGAGCATAGTTTTGGTCAGAAATGGCAGGATTTCGATTTTCCCCGACAATGTTTGAGAGATCAAGCAGGGGTTGTCTGCTGCCCCCCAATTTCGGATCAGCACCTGTTGTGGCATGAAATCAGGAATAAGTAGAGAGGGAACGCAACAATTGGAAGAAAAGAAACATCCGGAATTGAGTTAGGGTTATAGAAAATTGAGCAGGATGTAGCGAAATGCAGGGAAGAGACAGTCGAATACGAAAACCCTAACCCTAATTGAAGAACGAGTTGAAAAGGGAAAGCAGAGAGCGTGGTAGGGTTAGGGTTGGTACCTTCCGCGGCACGAGCGCGGCTTCCGCCGTCCATGGGAATATCGGATACGGGGTTGGCTGTGTGTGGCTAGGGTTTGGGCGCCGGATGAGTGTTTCGTTTCCTTCTCTGAGACTCAGAAAACTGAGACTGAGTGAGAGGAATGAAGTGAAGTGAAACAAACAAAGACAAGACAAGACAAGAATTCAAAATGAAGAGAAGAGCCGTTCGCTCTAGACCTAGTTCCATGAATCCTGTCTCATATCAGTATCACTGACATGTGGTCCCATTTAGATCAGACTATTCCATCTACGGAACAAATTGATATTGACTGCTAGTTCTTTATCTTTCCTTCTTTCAAATAATCTGGAATCTGGAGTCTGGACTCCGGAGAGAACGTTCCCATCTTCTCAAGTCTCAACTCAAGCTGAGTCAATTTCTAATTTATTCAATGTCATTTTTTTAATTTACTTTGAAATTTTAAAACCAATAGCATGGTAAATAATTGTACATCCACGGAGTGCATAAATTAATAAATGAGAAAGATTATTAGCTACTTCAAAGGCCCGGGCAATAGATTTCATTCAAAAGAAGGTGATTACATTTATAGAGAATAACATAAAATTTTCAATCCAAAATCAAATGATACAAAACTACATATCCTATCTATCATCAAACTTCTAACTTCGATAAAATATAATTTTATCTCTAACACTATATATTAATTTGAAAAGTACAAAGTTCATTTCTCAAAGTTACCTGCTTGATGAATTGCGTCGTCTTTGATTGAATAAACCGGAATTGTTGTTAAGTGCTCCGTAAAATTCCAATCTTTAAACTAATTTATTGGAAGTTGAAGCAAATCTGTCTTCTCAAAAGTTTTTTGTGGTACGATACTTCTAATGAAGAAAGACTAAATACTCTTGTAAAAAAATAAGAGCGACGAAACAACGAACGAAGACTTGACGAAAGGACGGACGAAAGCTCGACAAATTAACAAACAACACCAAAAACATCATCATCAAAGGAGTAGGAATAACAAGATGCGGCGGGAAGGGGCAGCCCCTCCCCTTTGGTTGGACTCAGTCAAAGAATTCTGACTTCCAATTGGATCCATCATCCATATGAGAAACAGATAATTAAATAACATTGCACTGTCCGGATCCAACCGGTTGGCAAGGGGCCGAAATTTTTTTAATTAAACAAAAAATAATTCATAATTAAATATTTAGTTAAATCAGAAACAAATTTTGAGATATACGCGCCTACGGGGGAGCAACTCAGGGGCGTCAAAACACGCCCCTGGACCGTCTCTCTAGAGGCGTGGTCACGCCCCTAGACCGTCTCTCCAGGGGCGTGCTCACGCCTCTAGAGTGCCCGTTTAGGGGCGTCAAGTGGGGTTTTTCTTTCTGACATCGGTTTCTCATTGCATCATACTTGAACATTTTAATCATTTAAGTTGTTTGCATTTAGTTGTTTTGTATTAGAACTATGTGAACTTTTATGTCGTACTTGAACATTTTAATTGAATTTATATTGTGTGAACTCATATAAATTTTAATTAAACCTTTGACTACTGTATGAGTAAATTTTAAAAACTTCAGTGATGCAATGAGAAACCGATGTCAGGATGAAATAATCTTTTGAAATTAAAAAAAAAAGTTATGCGACTTTATTTTGTTTATTAAATTGAATTATGAGAAAAACCCCATTTGACGCCTCGGGAGAGACGGTCTAGGGGCGTGAGCACGCCCCTGGAGAGACGGTCTAGAGGCGTGAGCACACCCCTAGAGAGACGGTCCAGGGGCGTGTGTTAGCACTCCTAAGTTCCTCTCCCGTAGGTGCATATATCTTAAAATTTGTTTCTGATTTAACTAAATATTTAATTATGAATTATTTTTTGGTTAATTAAAAAAATTTCGGCCTATAAGACCCATTATAAGGTGATTTTATTCTTTGGTGTATATTTTCTTGTTGTCCAACTTATTGTAAAGTAACATTTTCTTAATTCCTCCATTTTTACTTTTTTTTATTACATATCATTACATTTTTTGTGTTTTGTTATCTTTAATTAATTAGTGCGTTATATTAAATTACTTTAAAAAATAAATTTGTCATGCATGGCGGATTTTTTTTTTTTTAAAAAAAACAAACATAACAACAATTTGTTGTGTGTCATTGTTCTTGAAAACATGTGAAGAACATATAGCAACAATTCCCTTTTACTTGTTTACCGGCAAGTGCCTTACCATTGCATCCACTATTCCACTGTCAATCAGACAATCACAAGAGCAAGTGCTTTACAGTTTACTGAACTGCTGGTTTGCAATTAATAAAAGGAAAATGTAGCTTCCCTTACTCTGATTGGTGCAGTCTCTAGATCTCGCAGGGGGTTCAGAACTTCAGATGGTACGGAATTGTATTATACCGTATATAATAATGTTCAAGATAAGAATACTAGGCCGATTCATTAGCAACATTTTGTTGTTGCCTTGTTGCGTTCATTTGTCTTTTTTAGCAGAATTGGACTATCAGGCAATACAAGATTCTATTGACTATGTTTTTACAGCTGTTCTTTAAGAAATTCAAAAAACAAGAATGTCAGTACAGGAAAAATTTATATACAAATCAGTGAAATCACTTATCAGGCTCTGCGGATCAATTTCTGGATCTAATGATTCTAAACAATTAATTTAATTAGAGCACACAATAATTGTTATTTTTTTTTCTTATGAAAACATTTTGTAAAATTTTTTTGGATGGTGTTAATTAACTTATCTCTAATTTAACATGTTAATTATATCGAATGAGTAGACTAGAGTAGCTATCCGATTAAATTGCAGTTGGAATACCAATGTTTTGTGTTCATTATTTTTCTTTTTACCACGGAACTGTAGGATTATTCATGGTTAGATTAGATATATGAGTATAAACAAACATGATTTGAGTACTTATATTTATGATTAAAGGTAAACATAAATTACAATCTTCCATCTAGAACATCTCAGTGAAAGCATAATCTAAGAACAGGATCCAACCAACCAAAAAAAAAAAAAAAAAAAAAAACAGAAAAGAGGATGATACTACTGATACTAATTATCCAGAGTGCAAAATTTGCTTCAAACTCAAGCTCTTTCACTTCATATCATATATACTGGTACTAATTAAGTAACCATCTATCTACACTACTACACCAAAACCAAATGCATTGCTGATTTATCATGATCACATCACCACACATGCATTTGGGTTTTCATCACTGAAGATCTGCGGTGTATGCACGATTTCATAACCACGGTACGCATACGGTTGAAAGAAGTCGAATCGGTTAACCATTTCAGCAGGAACTGGCACGAGAGTTTTGACGGGATCAGCCAATTCAGCCTGAGGTTTCGCCTGATCGGCTTTCTTTGCTTCCTCCTTGTCATCCTTTTTTTCTTCCTTTTTCTCTTCTTTAACCTTTTTCTCATTGTTGTTGTCTGCCTCTTTTCCTTTCTTCTTGTTTTTGCCTTTTTTGCCACCAGCGTCGCCCTCTCCTTTCCCCTGCTCTTTCTTCTCCTTTTGGCCTCCGTTTTCATCGACTTTGTCAGTTTTTTCACTACCTTTTGCATTTTTTTCAACATCTTTTTCATTTTTCTCACTGGCTTTTTCTTTCTTCTCGGCACTTGCCTTGTCGCCCGTATCCTGTTTCTTGGCAGGAACGGCCTCGACACTGCGTTTCAGTTTTTCCTGTAAAATGTTTGGCAGTGATTTCACATCCATAGTGCCTTTCACAGTTACCAAGTCTTTTTTCTCATCAATTGTCACGTCTTTTACTCCTGTCATAAAGAAGAGATGTAAAATTAAGCAATATGCAGATAGAAATTAATCAAAGATTTTTAAGATTTTTACTTTGAAGATGCAATATGATACATTTATCTGGTTTTGTTGAATACACTACCTTTGATTCTGCAAATTGTCCGTTTTATCCTGTCGATACAACCTTCACAGTGGAGTGGAATCTTGAGCGCAACAGTCGATTCTGGTACCTGATTGATCATAATTTCTTAGCAAATCCAAAATGTGAACATGAGAAGAAAAATGAACAGAATATATTTGCTAGTTTACATTTAAAATTTACTTACATCTTTTGATTTTTTGCTATTGCATTTCTTTTTCTGATCACTGCAGCTGTTATCAGTATTTACCGACTTCTTATCACCATCTTCTTTCTTTTTTGGAGGATTTACCGGATAAATTATCTCCACATTCTTCTTCATCCTTGATTCAATCTTTTCCTTTAGTTTCCAGGGATCTGCATCTCCTGGAACTGTTACTTTGTTATTCTCATAATCCAGTACAACATCTTCAACACCTATTCCAGACAGAAAAGTTCATGTGAGAGCATGTGGTAATAAAGTTTAACTGTGTGATCAGTTAGCCATCTGCAAGTGCTTATTCCATACCAGTAAAATCTGATAAACAATGTATACTATTACCTATTGCTGACAGATACCAGTAAGTTTCAAAGATGTCATCTCTTTTATGTATAATCTTAAAAAAATTGCAGTGATCTTGCAGAATATAAAATATACCAAAAGTTTTTTTCTTCAAGTAAAATAAAGTTAGGGGCACATGCAACTATTGGAAGGACCAATCCCTTTTCTGTCTTTGGCTCTTTTGCTTTTCCAAGTTGAGTAAGTTGGTATTAACTTTTTTGTAGATCAAAACAAAAATGATAATGTAGTTTAAACGGAAAGTTAAAGATCTGAGAATTACAACTCTGCATAAAGAAAGTTTCTCAAGAAAAAAAAAAAAAAAAAGGTTTCTCAGGGAATTTCATGACACCCAACAGTCTAAAATATCAGAACTTTGTACCTCACAGATATTTCAACTGAATTAGAGAATAAAAATTATGAGCAGTTTCTTAATTATATTCTCTATTGGTTTATCCTGTTCACCACTCATCAGGCAGGCATAAATGAGGAAAAATGAGCATATATAGAAGGGTTCAGCTCTGAGGTAGTGAGATATCTACTTGTAGAGGCTAAGGTGCAATAACATGCCAATATATTTTTTTTCTTTTTTCAAGTTTATTCGAATATTTTTAAACAGTTCCAGAACTATCAAACTGATATTGAAAATCAGGTGGTTTCATTCTTATTTGCTACATAAGATGTGAAAAAAATCAATTTTAATCCACTAATGTAGGGAAAAATAAAAAAACCAGATCTTTTTTTTGTTTTTTTGTTATGTATGATTGAATGAATATTAATGAACTAGCCAGCTTAAAAATACACAAATTAAGTAAAATGATTGTTCATATACAGAGACGATTAATGATGGTACCTTGAACAGCTCTAACAGCTTTCTTCACCTTCTTGCCACATCCTTCACAGTGCAAATCTACCTTCAATATCACCTCCTTATTCTTTCCTACATTCTCTTCTTCCCCCTTCTTCTTCTTCTCCTTCTCTGCTGCTTTACTCTCATCTGCCACTTTTTTCTCTACTTGTGCTTCTTTCTGTTTCTCTTCTCCTCCTCCCTTGTTGATCTCCTCATCTTGCTTCTTCTCCTGCTTGTCCTGGTTCTTACCTTCTGTTTTCCCCTTCTAAATCAGAGCAAAACATAACATGGTTAATTAATTAACAAAGTTATGTAGATTTAACGTCATACATACACCTTAATATATAAAAGCTAATAATGAAATTCAAGGGAAAAAAGTGACTCACTTTACCCATCACCTTTGCACCACTGTGAGCCTAGCTCTCTCACTCACTTGTTCCTCTCTCTCTGTTTCTCTTTAATTATGCATACAACTTATATTATACATAAACATATATATAGAAAGGAAAGGGAATTCCTTGAAGGCTAGCTAATTCCTTTTGCACTGTTTGTGAATGGGTACATGAACATGACATCTGAGACTCAGAGACTGATGAGAAATAAATAGAGGTGGTGGTTGAGGTATTATTAATGGCGTCAAGCCATGCCACTCACTAATGACATACATCATACATCCAAGTGTTAATTAATTTCTAGCAAAATAAATAAAAAAGGACAAGTGATCAGTGAGTCACAGATGCATGCGCATCTTGTCTAGTTCTCCGTTACTATACTATATAGTTCCAATTTTATTTTATATATATGTATATAGATATATAACATGAAAAGATATGCTTCAATTAATTGTTTTTGTTTGGTTATTACTAATGATATTATTTAGTGTAAGATCGATATTTGTCAATATATGATGATTTAATTATTCTAGGTCTCTAGCTATGATGCTTAATATAATTAAGTCTTGTGATGTCATAATATTTTATTAATTAATTAATTTATTTATTTTAATTATATCTAAACCTATATATATATATATTTGACTTGATTGCAAACTTGCAATACAGAAAAATGCTGCTAGGACAAATGAACTTTTTCTCAATTAATATTTTAGCTCAAATTTGATAAGAATGACAACTGTTTAAAATCAAATCATGACTTCTTAGTAGGTGTGAAAACCAAGCGAACATACATCCGCCAGTAAAAATGTGCCGTCCGTACTCAAGTTAATTGTCCGGAGCTCCATAAGTATATATATAGTCTTATTTATTACGAAAATCAACAAAGATACACATTAATTCCAAATATTTGTTATTATTCTATATAATTATTTTTGTCTCTATTATATATATGTGTTTTCTATTCATCAATTGATGACATGTATTAAGTTTGGTTTCATATAATTAAAGAACCGGTTATTAGTTTAGTGGCTAAGCATAACACTCTCTATGTATATAGGAGGTTGTGGGTTCGAAATTCAGATGAAAGGTCACCTTCATCTTTATTTCAAAAAAAAAAAAATAATAAAACACACACACACACACTTTGGTTTCATATACATAATATGAATGTGTATTCGAATGTGAGTTCCAAACGACATATTCAGAGTTCCAAATAGATTATTTTATTATTATTTTTTGGCTATCTTTAAAAAATCGTTAAAAATAGTTAGGTCTCCAAAAATAGTAAAAATTAGTATCCAATGAGTTTTTGATATGTAGAATACACCGGTCGAATCGGATCAGCGATCGGAGTTACGGTTGTTGAGATATGAGCGCATAACAAAAATGCAATTTTGTTATGCAAAACACGGTAACCTAACTCATTTTTCTATGACCATCATCATAAATTATATATGCAGGTTGGATAATAAATGTTTTAGGCTTTCAGTATTAGTTAGTATAAGATCCAATATTGATTAGAGAGAAATGTTAGTAAATTAAATGGCGAAACTATACTACAAATAATAAAATGTTCGAGAGAAATGGAGAAGAGTGTGAAATTGGTGTCTCCATTTCACATATTACTTGAGAAAACTGGAAATGAAGCAAAATTACAAAAGACATGATTCATGCAAAGATGAGATCCAATGTTTGTAGACGATCAACCCAAAATCATACAAAAGTTTATAATATGAGGATAAGCAAAGAAAATGATGTGAGGTGCCTGAGTAGGAGTAGCCGAGTAGGATTTATATCATCTGCTGCGCAGTATCTTACTTAAGCATGTGGTGTATTAGATTGCTTCAATATTTGTGCCAACTCAAATCTTAAAACTCCCTACAAATTTTAAGGTCAGGACTGTGCAGTAACTCGTACTGCATAGTAGAGGACACGCACACAGCCGAGTAGGACATCATTGTGCATGCTCCTCTAAATTCTTTAGCTTTGTTCTAATTGCACACTTTATATATTTACAAATTAGACGTAATTGTTACAAAATTTATATACTATAGACGTATGGACATATATAGTATTCAATGGACACTTGATGTACTGATGTTTCAAAATTTTATATATTACACAACATAGGAAAGAAGATATATTATTCGCAATTTGTTATTGGAAAGTAATGAAAATGTTCTTATTATTTTTTTTTTTATCTTGCTCATCTTTCAAATTTTGAAAAACAGTTAAAATTTCTTTAGAAAAAATAAATCAGAATATTCCTATGATATAAGGAATGAAATTAAGATAATAAATCTAATTTTAAATACAAAAATATATATATCTAAAAGTTAAAACCAACCCTTTATATATTCCAAACTAACTAATTTTATTTGAATTCTTTTTCGTTGAATTTCTCTAGCCTATATAACTCGTTCTATCGTTTTTCTGATGAGCTAGCTATTTTGAAGCGTGCCAAAAAGAAGAGAACCTTTGGTTTCCTGAAACAGCAAACTTTCTATTAGAAAACAGGAAAAAAAAGGAGTTGGAACGCAAATTGGAACTGTTAAGGGAAAGTCTTTTGTTCTTTTTTGGGTGCCATTGAAAATTTTTTGTCTATCCCTAAAAAAATAACAAATCTTAAAACTATTCATCTTTTGAAACAAATCTTAAAACTATCCCTATTTTATTGCGGTCACGGCCACAGTTCATTCTGGTCGCAGCGGTCAAAAGAGTAAAAACTTATCAAATTTATAAAAAGTTCGCGTCTGAACGCAGATTTGACACCTTTATCTGACCACAGTGGTCAGATAAAGCGTCTGGCCCCAGCGGTCAAATATTTTAAAATTTTTATTAATGGCGTCATGTAGGTCTCGTCATTAGCTTTCTATCGATAGGTCATATGCCCAAATCGGAATTTACTATCAAAAGTTATGAGTATTTGAATGTATATATACTCACAACGACTGAATACAGAGTTACAATTTTTCTATCAAGAGAGTTGCGTCTGTATACAGACACAATGTCAGAATGCACAATCAAACGCTCATAACT
The DNA here is from genome assembly GCA_030179965.1 of Cyperus esculentus. Taxonomy (NCBI): domain Eukaryota; kingdom Viridiplantae; phylum Streptophyta; class Magnoliopsida; order Poales; family Cyperaceae; genus Cyperus; species Cyperus esculentus. The sequence continues at coordinate 3,804,903 of JASGLE010000033.1, read as the reverse complement.
TTTGATAGGAAACTCCGATTTGGGCATATAACCTATCGATGAAAAGCTAACGATGAGACCTACATGATGCTATTAATAAAAATCTTAAAATATCTGACCGCTGCGGCAAGACGCTTTGTCTGACCGCTACGATCAGATAAAGGTGTCAAATCTGCGTTCAAACGCGAATTTTTTACAAATTTGATAAGGTTTTACTCTTCTGACCGCTGCGACCAGAATGAATTGTGGCCGTGACCGCAGTAAAATAGGGATAGTTTTAAGATTTGTTTCAAAAGAGAGATGATTTAAGATTTGTTATTTTTTGAAGGATAGACAAAAAATTAATCCCATTTAGCATGCACCTCTAAATTGTGATGGAGATGGGATTGAAATGAGAAATGCGAAATGATGTTGCGTTGCCTTCGCATGCACGTGCGTAGAGGGCCCAGCCCATTGCCCCATTGTGGACGTGGTTGTGGTGTGGAGGGAGAATTAAATAGCTAGGACTAGGGCTCTAGGAGGGATGGGATGAGGTCGTACTACGTACGGGACAACACAAAGAAGCCTTCCCCTCACCTCAGCTCAGCTTTTAGGACTCTTTCTATCTGGAGAGGTTCTTTTCTCCGGTTCCTCCAAACCCAGGGACAGGACATCCCAATTCCCAAATAAAAGGAAAGCCTTATCCCTTGTTTTTTCATTTTTGAGAATCCATATATGGATTGAAAAATGGAAATTCAAATTTATATGCTTGGCTTGTTTGAAAATCCATAAAAGCCTCACTAAATAAATTATAAGCATTGAAATGTGCTTTAAATTTGGATGAACAATATATAGAAGGAAAAGTTATAGAACAAGAGTCAACAGCGGATGGACATCTCCCTCCATTGATTTACATGGAATAGAGAGCAGCTGTGCCTCTGTATAGTTGAGATTCTCATGAAATATTCCTATCAGTATCACCTAACATTACATTGGGATGGATTACCAGATGTCACCTTTGATTATTGGCAACTGTGGGCTGTGGGCTGTGGCGACATGATGGTAAAGGAAGGTTGATCATTAAAATAAAAAAAACGTACATAGATCAAGTGATGAGTGATGTCCACGTGATTGGCACGTGAAAAAGAACTTTGAAATTGTAATTAAAGTACTATTTACTCGTGAGTGAGAGAGTGAGAGTGAGAGTGAGAGTGAGAGTGAGAGTGTGAGTGTGAGGGGTGCTCAGCTCGACCTTTGTATGCTGAAATGGGAATGAATGAAAGAAAGAAAGAAAGAAAGTGCCTGGAACTGGAACTATGGATGGCTCATGGCTCATGGCAGCCCATCGTCCCATGAAAACGCAGCCCATAATAATACTATACCTTCTAAAGCTCAATAGAGTAAAACAAACACATGATGGGGCTTATATTCATCTATCACATTCATGACCCATTGGCCCCCCCTTGTTTCTACCTATATATTCAGTATTGAAACATAAACCATGTTTATGATATCTCACCCCTCAAATCTGATAAACCAAACAAACAAACAAACAAACAAACAAACAAACAAAACAGACTAAATTAAATTAAGAGAAAGAGAAACATGTCACAGACTCAATCAGCCAACCAAATTCCTTGCCAGAATGCCTTCAAAAGTGATCCCAGGCCCAAATGCCAGAATCAGTCCCCACTCTGAAACATCCTCCCCTTTCTCCTTCTTCCTCCTGCTCTCTTCCACCAGGTACTCCAGAACATACACTATCGTGTTGCTGCTCGCATTCCCGTAGTCCCGCAGCGCGTCTCGGCTTGCACTCAGCTTCCCCGCTTTCAGCCCCAGCCTCCCCTCCACCTTGCTCAGTATCGCCGGTCCTCCCGGATGCACCGCCCAGAATAAATCGTTGTACTCTGCACCGCTGCATGTTGTGTCTTTCAGCATCTTCTTGCAGAATTCCTCCACGTGCGACTCGATCACCTACGAATATTTGTTATATGATTTTTTTTAGTTAATTCTGTTTCTGTGGCTAATTTAGTATGATTTTATGGTTTGTAAGGTTTCAAATTGAATGTTCTCAATTGATTCGGTTTGAATGTTGATCAAATTGCTAGAACAAATGTCCAAGTAAAATTTAAAGATACAAGCTTTGTGTATGTCATTGGTTAATTGTAACCTGTGGCAGTTCTCGGTCCAACTGGAACTTGATCCCTTCCTCGGTTAACCGGCCATCGATTGTCTTCTCAGTATCTGGCAGAAACTGTTGAATTGTCGAGCAGAGCTCAAACAACGGCTTCTCCACATCTGGTACAGGATCAGCTCCAAGTATCACTGCACCAGCTCCATCCCCGAACAGAGCAACGCCAACAAGGTCATACGGTCTGTCAGCACTTGGCGGCCTGAACCCGACAATGGTTGTCTCTGATGTTGCAAGCAGCACACGGCTGCCCGGGTTGTTCTCTGCCAGGTCCTTTGCCACACGTAGACCCGCAACTCCACCCGAGCATCCAGTGAATGCCAACATGACCCGGCGCACGTCCGGGTTGAGACCCAAGCCGCGTGCCAGGTGAAGGTCTCCACCTGGGAACCGGGCCTCGCTCGATGACACGTAGACGAGATGAGTTATGGATGAGAGAGGCCTGCCCCATGCCTTGATACATGACATGGAGGCATCAATGGCCATCTGGGTGACGGCTTTGTTGGAGATATCGAGCCGCTGCTTCACTGTCGGGAGGCCCTCTGTGGCCAACTCCGGGTAGTTCTTTAGGATCTCTTCTGACATGACAACATACCTGGTCTTCACTGTGGTTGTCTTGCCTAAACATATCATATAAAACATAAGCAATTGTGTTAAATATGGTTGTCAATTAAGTCACAAATTATGAATAAATTGTTTGGTTGTTGCATTTTTTGATTCTTTCATTCAAATTTCTGACTTCTAACTTCTGAGCAAGAAGCCAATTAAGAACCCACATTATGTTGCTAAATTAAGACTTTTAGTACTTTCATGTATAAATTAGCAATTAATTATACATTGAAGCTACTACATCAAGATATGTCAATTTCAATCATCATAATTATAATATAATACAAAAAAGAGACATTAATTGAAATTGCTTCTGTGAGTGTAGCACATACAGAGTCTAGTTAGCTTCTGTTTGAGTTCATGATCAGTGCAGTTGGTGCTCCTAAAGAAGCCATCCACAAGGTAGTCCTGCATCACCAGTTGCTGAGGGAATCCTTTCCCTAAGGCTAAGATCCTGGCATTCCTGGCACTGGAGCCAGAGATCCTGCTGCTCTCCCCATTCTCTGCCATCACTGAGAACATATAAGATTGACAGATCAATTAGGAGAAATTGGAAACCAGAATCTGGTAATATTTGTACAGTTAGTATTCATTTTGGGTATTCAGTGTTTTTATTTATAGGCTTGATTTTGGGGTTGCAAATAAATAAATTGTGCATGTACAATTTTTGTAGTTAAGGAGCAATTAGTACATGTTTGAGGTTGTTGACTGGTAGGTGCAGATTATGAGATGTTTTCTCCTCCTATATTTCATCTAATTAAGTTTGTCAATTTGTGATAAACATATATAGTAGATTTAAGGAACAAATGCATTGCACATGCATGCTTACATTACATGCCTTACCCGTTTTGAGAAATTTCATTCTCATTCTCATCTCTTTAATGTACGTTTTGGATTTCAAAATTTATGTTGATGAACTGCAAGGATGGTATACATCATCATAGTTTGGCACTTGGAACATGAATCTGTGACAAATTAATTATGTGATTTAACTTAGAAGAGTAAAATAAGTTGCGAGAAACAAAGAGATCGTAGCCCAATTTTATTTGAAATATTATCAATCTATGAGATAAAAATTATTTCTACAAGTCTTATTTTCTGGTATTATCTATCTTATTTTTATTGAAATAAATAGGCAGGAGCTCATATTATTATTATTATTATTATTATTTGAGACAAAGGAAATAACTCAAGAGACTTAAACACTCATCCTAATTTACTGTCTTTCCTTGTACTTTAATGGGTTACTCATCAAAACTTTTCAATCAGGTTTTTGTACTCGTATTTTTTTTTTTATTTGTTTATGTGATCGGGTAAAATGTGAATGGGCAGCATTCTCTATTCTATTTACTTATTACTTATAGTTTAATTGTCGATTGGGCCCAATAAATTTTTGCAGATTTCTCTTGCTGTTTCAATGATGGATTTTGACTTTAGAGTGTATGCTAAGGGTCAAGCATGTGCATGTGTGTTTTTTTATAGCTGAGAAATTTAGATGATGTATTTTGTTAGTTGTTAGTTGTTACTGTACTTTTCTGAGATCGAGGAGGGAGGCGCATTGAGGGTTTTAGGGTTTTTGTTATGGCTAACAATAATATGTGTGTTTCTGAGGTGTTTAATTATTTGATGTCTGATTAAAGGCTGATGCTGTCAAATGATTCTTAATAATTTTGTTGTGGCCAGATAAATCATGAAGAGGGAGGGTTAATGCTATTGCTATATATACACTGGTCCTGCCACTCCTGTCTGGTAGTATGTATATATTATTATTGTGTAATAGAAGTTGGTCTGGTCCGTTTCTTCCAGGTTTATTTCATTTAATTAATTAATTAATAATATCCTGTGTATGTGTAGGACTGAAAACTATTTTTGCTGCTGTTGTGGTACTCAATTTTGTTTTTGTACTAGTTTGTGTACGAGTCTAGGACAGCAAAAATTATATATGTTATGTTTTCACAGTGAATCTGCATGCTGTTCTAATTAAATTCATTATCATACATAAAAAAAAACTCCGATACTATTTAATTTATTACAGTTAAAATTGTAACCCCCTTTTTCGTTTATTTGCCAAATATTTTGTATTTTTTGACTATTTTATGACAAATTTTTCAAGAAATTGAGAACATACTAGAAGCAGGTAAACATGATATTTTGTGACAATAAAAGCATACACAAATAAAGGGAACGTAGCACTTGAGAATTGTTATTATCACAACATAGCAAATAGAGTTTGAAAAATTTTTGAAAAGAAACTTTAAAAATATTTAAAAATAAAATTATTTACGGATTTCTTTTTTTTTGAACTTGTAAATTTATTATATCTCAACTTCATAAATTTAAGTGTTGTTGGATAGTTCATTAAGGTCTCATTAAATTCAACATTTGCTTCATAAAATTTTCATTATTATTATTGGACTATCAAATAATGTTTAAGTTGCATGCAATTTGGAACACCATCAATTTATAAGGAAAGGCTATTTTCCTATTTTTAAGATTTGTTTATAATTTATTTGATATAATATTAATATACCATTGTTTCTTTTTTTTTAAAAAAAAATCATTTGAAATTGCATAAAAATTGTGACATTCCGGATGACATTGAAGAGCAAAATTTCCTTACGAGCATGCACAAGTGAGGCATTCTCAATTGCAACATTATAGTTCTTGTTAGGTGGCTTTGGATTGAAAATGAACAAATGCAATTAATTTTAGAAATATCTCTGCTGGGCTGCTTGCAGTAACTTGTGGATGAAAATGTATGCAACTCTGACGCTCTGCCTCTCTCTTGTAATTGTAATTTTGTAATTTGTATGGCTTCAAGTCGGAATACTATAACTCGGTGATAATAAAACCAAACCAAACAATCATCTACCTTTTTGTGTCTAAATATATAAAAACAGAGAATGGAGTAGACTTTTAGTTTAGGCTTCTAGAAACTAGAAAGAAATAATAAATAAATAAATAAAAAGAGAGCTAAGAAAAGAATGTACAAAGTCAAAATCTGAAATGCCCAACAAAAATAAAGAACTTCACTCCTATATACGAATGATCTCATCAAATAAAATTTCTTTTTCAATCTAACGACTGCAAATTAATAATATGATTAAATATGAAATATATCTGTGACCAATACTATTTGTTTAGATGTGATCACATCAGCAATACCCAGCAAAAAGAAATTAAAGAACACAAACACAAGAAGCAGAGAAGCCCTAGAGCAGCAGACAGACTAGGAGCCGGAGGAGTGGAACGGTCGGCCCAGAAGAGAAGAGCAGCACATGAACCAAAAACCACAGCTGCTATTGCTATGACCCATTGCTATGCTATGCTACTGTGATACACAGAGACAGACAGAGGGAGCGACCGAGAGCAAAGCAAAGCAATAGGGAATAGAAAATTAGAAAAAGAAAAACCCCTCTCTGTCTGTCTGTCCTGCCCCCCCATCTAACTAACCACCTCCATTCCCACCTCCCTCCCTCCTCAGCTCTCCCCTTCTCCCCCTCCCAACAACAAAACCCTAACCCTAACCCTAACCTAACTCAACCCCACCCTAACCCTTCCCTCTTTCTATCTTCTACTCACCCATGGACGCCGCCCCCGACCCCGCCACCTCACCGCCGCCGCCCCCGCTCGACGCCGCCTCCTCCCTCAAGAAGCCCGTCTGGAACATCCCCTCCAACGGCTCCGTCGAGGCCAAGCCGCCCGTCATCGACGAGACCTCCTGGCCCGCCCTCTCCGAATCCGCCAAGTCCCCCCTCAAACTCCCCGATGGATCTACCACTGTGAGATCTTTCTCCCTTTCTAATTCTACTCATTTATTTGCCAGGCCGCTTTACTCTCTCTCTTTCAGCTCCGATTCAGCTCAATTTCTGTCTCATTCTCATGTACTGTTTCTTAACTCACATCAGATGTACCCATTGCTACCATTATTATTTTTTTCCTTAATCTCCTGTAGATCCTTCTAAATTTTCACATAATCTACTTTTATGTTTGTGTCTGTTGCTGTCCTTCTAAGTTTAGATACTGTTTCCACTGATTGAGCTAAAAAACCATCCTCATTAAATGATATTTTACATATTCAACTGAATGAACCAAAGAACCAAGTTTTTTGACAAGTTTATCTCTTTTTTTATGGCCCTTTTTCCTGGATTTGGGTTCCAAATGTTTGTAAGTTCATGCAAGGAAAGGATTGTGTGCCTTGTTAATCTAATGTACAGTTTTTTTTTTTTTTTATTCTCGTGTTATGTTGATTTGTTAAAAAAAATTTGATAACTACATTGTATTGGTTGTGTAGAGACATGATTATTGGGTATGATGGTCAGCTGTTGGGTAGTATACATAGACGTTTTCATTTTTTGATATTGCACATCACGTTTCTCATTTATAGGGTGAAGTGGAACTGTACTTCAGCTTAAAATTAGTGGTTGAGAAGCTTGCTATCTTTGTAATCTTTTTTTTTTTTTTCACATTATTAATTACTTGTTGTTTCTCTTAGTTGGTTTCCTAAATTTAGAATAAGATACTTTTATTGCGTGGTATACAATGTTGATTATCTTATGAAAATTTTATTAGATTTTTTTTAAGACTCTCTACTAACATCTATATGCATCATTTCAGTCACCTATTGCTGCATCATCCTCTTCATCTCCTTCAAAGCCTCAATCTGCAAATCTCAATCCTAATTCACCCACAAATACAAAAAAATCAACCAGGCGTAACATTATACCTTCATCCGACGGGCCCACACCAACCATGCCACCTCAGAGTACCCCAAATTCAGACAGTGACAAGGCGGCCACTGACAGCTGGGATTCTCACACACAAGTTCGCCAAGGAAATAGAGAAAACAATACAAGGGGAAGAGGGTTCAATGGGAACAGAAGGGGCAGTAATGGTGGTCGTGGTGGGGTTCACCATGGAGGTGGCAGAGGACGTAATAGTGGGGGGTTTGAGGGACAATTTCGTAATATAGGTGGTCGAGATTTGAATGGGCCAGCACCTCCACCACCACCCCATGGCTTTGGGGTACCACCACCCTATGTCAGGCCTCCACCACCGCCACCTCTTCCAGGAGCTCTACCAGCTCCGTTTATATCACCCCCAGCAGTTCGGCCACCCTTTGGAGGACCTATGGTATACCCTGGTAAGACCAACAGTGTATTTTCGCTATTGTTACTGAGGTTTGTCTTTTATGATTGCATGCTTCCAGGGGAAGAATTGATGTCACCTTCCTAATTTCAAAAGGATGAAATACAGGTGAAAAGTTAACCAATGCCATGTTTGCAGTGAAAAGTTGATTGTCTACTCATACTGTGTTTGCAAATTGCAAGTACATATGTGTTGAGTTCTATTATCACATTATGATGAGATGTTCCTAGGATAATTAGACTAAGACCTTTATCCTTGAAGGTGTTGACTACTAATCCTTGTACAATTTGACTTGAAAAAAATTCATTAACGGTTTCGAAGCAATCATTCTGCCTCGTACTTTTTTCTTCTATAAAATGTATCAGTAATTAAGCATTAAATCTTTTGCAGAGATGCCACCCTCTCCAGTATACTATGTACCAGCAGCAGCCTCTCCTTTTGTTCCTCACCCAGTGGGGCCCCCTCCCGTCTTCTTTCCGACTCCAGTTGACCCACAACGTGCTGCTCTTCTGAAGCAAGTAGATTATTATTTCAGGTATTAAGCAGATTTTGCCATACTATCTAGTATGGATAATTAGCTGGGATTTACAGGTTAATGTAATAGCTCAAATGCTGATTCGGTCCCTTCATTCCCATATCAATGTCTATATCATCTCTCCCTTGGTTCAGGCCACCTTGTTTAAAACAGGAAAACCCCATTTGCAGAAAAATCTCTAGCATCCTAGGTGCTAGTAATGTTCAATGCTATTACACCATTAGAGTATGCATATTATGTTAGCTGCATAATTGTGGGATTTCATTTTATGTGGTTGGTTCATTTTCCAAGGAATTGGAGTATTAAAACATGAGGTGCATTTATGCCGTAATCTAACATGTAAAGTATTGCATGATCATGAGATGGAGAGACTCTAGTTGGCACATTTGTACCACGAGTAATATTTGTCAACAGTTTGTTACCTTCTACTGTGTATATGCAGCCCTGATAATCTATGTAAAGACATATGGTTAAGAGGCCAAATGGATGAGCAAGGCTGGGTTCCAATTTCTTTGATTGCTGGATTTAACAAGGTAATATCATTGTTTATAACGAAGGTTGTTTTTTTACTATAATATCAGTACTGCATAGTCTTATTTCTTTTTAGTTTCTCTTTTTAGTTCTCTTCAAAATGTTCTTGTTTGGTACACTTTTTTGATATGTGATGACTGATGAGTATTGTTGATTAGCAGGTTAATTTTGTGGGTTGTATTCTTTTGTAGGTGAAACATATAACAACTAATATACCATTTATATTGGAGACTCTTCGGCTGTCAGCTGTGGTCGAAGTACAGGTAATTGTACAATTTCTTTTTTTAATTTGTAAACTGATTTTAGAAATCACTTTTGAGGAGGTTAAAGCTTTAAAAAAGAAAATGGGGACTCTTTAGCCCCCTTAATACATGAAGCTTTAAAAAAGAAAAGGGGGACTCTTTAGCCCCCTTCACATGACTAACTTGTGTGCCTTTGCCAAAAACCAGCTTCAATCTATGTCAAAGGCTACCCAATAACCCACATTAAAGCTATAAGCAGCCTCGTATGTTGTCTCATTTGTAGTAAAGGATGAGATAATGCATAGAGCAAAATAAGCTTTCCTGCATTTTGTCATCATTTATATCCAGTCATGGTTCTGACTTGGGATTCAGTCCAAACTCAAGGCAATGCTGCTATGTGCAGTGGCATCTCACTGGTATTGTTATCTCCCAACCAGCTTTGGTAATTTCCTCCAGTTTTCCCACCTGAATATTTTCTTCTCCTATCAAAAGTGAACAAATAAATTACTTGTACCAATTTGAACGAAGGCAATGTACTATTTTCAAATATATATAATTTATTAATTAATTTATTTTACTTTCTAATTTGTATTTCCTTTACTTAATAATAGTACATATAATATGAATAGTGATTAGGTTACTAGGCCATTGTTAATATTTCAGCTCTAAATATCCAATTAAACTTGAGTATTTCTGTGATATATTCCTAAAAAGTATGCCAGATGTTTAGAATGTTTTGTTAACTTGTACTCTATATATTAATAGGACATCTAAAAAATGTAAGCTGAAACATAGGTTCTATTTGCAAAATTAATTGTGTATAACATGCATCTTGTGCATCCAAGACTACACCTACACCTGTTGCCACAATTAACAATTATATTGTTGTGCCATTTTGGCAACCAATTGTGGTTTGTTGTTGGACACTTGGTTCCATATCTGTGCTACATGCTACATTGTGAACCCGTTCCTTTAATGGACATATGGGAGCAACGCAATGCAACTGTTCAAATTAACACACATATACCATCTATGGTAATGCATGCCATTTTTATTTTATTTGTATAAACCCAACATGCATGTACCATCTGTGACAATGCATGCCAATTTTCTTTTTATCTGTATATTAGGGGTACTTGTGCCACCTCTTACATCTGTTACATGCACGCTATTTTGTCAGTATGTAATGGTTTGATTCCCTTCATTTATAAAAAATAACAAAATGTTTTTGTCAAATCCAGGGTGACAAGGTTAGGAAACATGGTGATTGGATGAATTGGATTCTTCCACCTGAGAACCATTCCGCTGCTACTCCCGTCACACCAACTCGATCCACACAGAGTGCTGACAGCCTGACAGCACAATTTCAAAGTGTCAGTGTTGCAGGGTCTAGAAATCAGATTGGCGACGGCCAGTCTGAGTATGGAAGTAATCTAGAAAATTTAGTAGAAGAGGTAGATCATACAGAGAGAAATTGACATTCCTGAGTTATAAAGAATCCAGCGAATGAAGACATTTCTAAATTTTGTTCAGAAATATCTAAGGAGATTGTGAAAAATGAGATTTTGACGGAGTGGGTATCAAGAGGGGTGAAGGGGAGGGTGTTGGAAGGAAAATTGGAACAGAAGCGAGAATGGATATGGGAAGATGGTGGTATGAACATTTTGCATTTATATCAGAGAGCCTTGAGGTGGTGATGGTGTCTATTTTATTTTCCTTTTTTTTTCTCTTATTTAGATTTATCCTTTTTATTGTTTTTTTCCTGGCTGCGACTTGCAAACCTCCATTTTTGAGTGAGGGTTCTCACTTGACATCTTGGAAAATGATGGCAATGAATTATTGGGTCTCCATCTTGGGACTGTCTTCTTTTTCTTTCTTCATTATTTTCATTTGAATTTTGAAGTCAAGACATGTTTTCTACCAAATAATGTTATTGTACTCTCATTTTATGCCTCTTCTCTTATTATTCAGTAATTATTTTGTTGGGCTGGAAAAAATTAGATGGTGGCATCTGGTTAGTGTTTTAAAATTGTCTTCAACTTTGCTTGTTGCAACAAAAGGTCAAGCAGCAATGGATAATGGAATTACACTTAATTGATGCAATGAGTAATTGATTATTGAATGTGATATGTTCTATTTTCACCTTATATCAGTTATTTGATATTTTGTAACTTTCAACTTGATAATTCTCATTATTTAGAAAGTAAATCCTTGTTTCTTGCTTAGGTGCGTTATTTATGTAAAATCAATCTAAAGAGCTGGCAAGTAGCAATTGACGTTTATGCTGTAGCGTTGTACAAATTTTGGTGATTAGGCATTAGTGCATTACTGATTTTATTATGCTGTATGATTTGTACTTTTCAGATTAATTGAATGGGCGTACTTGCTGGAAAATAAGAAATTTCTCAAATTCTGTAGGAGAATTGCAACCATGAATTTCATGCTCCTCTCCTCTCCTCTCCTCTCCTCTCCTCTGGACTCTAGTTTATAACAGTCGTACCTTGTCTTACAAATTGGCCCATTGGGCCCCCAGTAAGCACTAAATCATACTACCTCTGTCCCAAAATAAATGGATTTTTTGTAGTTCATTTGAACTACAAAAAATCCATTTATTTTGGGACAGAGGTAGTAGAAGTTTCGTTTCTTTCCTTCTTTCTGTGCAGTAACATCTTGTTCAATGGGAGATGAAAGTACGTACCCATTTGCTGTAGTGGCAGAGACAATTTTGTACTGTTTAAATTTTGAACAAGTAGAACCGTCTCTCCATCATTCATAGCAATATTTGTATTGTTTTTTTATACCAAATTTTTTGATGTTCCGGAGATCATATAATCATTGAAAATTAGCTTTAACTAAGTTGAATATTTTATCCATTCATATATAATATGTCCGAGAATTTTTTTCCGAAGAAGAACCATTACATGAATTTTTTTTTTTTTATTTAGCTTTCAAAATTTAAACATTTTAATATATCTGTACATGTACTATATGCACCGACAGTTGCACAGTTGAAGAATACTCCAAAAAAAAAAAAAAAGGGACCATTATCCGATAATTTGTTTCTATGAGTTAACAAATATATTTGAGTAATTGAGTTGTGAATCCCACATACAGCGTAATCATCAATTAATGGCCCCAATATTTTTTCCGCTCGTTCGGCACTGTATATGCGCACTGTACACGGTCAATGCTGCACTCCACGTTTCTCGTCAAAATCTTGTTGTGGGATCGATCATTTCATCTCTAGCTATTATCCAGTAGACAAAGGAGGACACACATCATCGATGGAAGACACATATAGGTGTAAGTGTTAAATTGTGAGTCTCATTTGTCACACTATATATATGTTATTTATGGATGTCCATAGTGTGGACACATAATATTAAGGTTTCTCGTTTTTTAACTTAATTTTGGTTTAGGCAACTCCCACAGGGAAGACAGTCCCACTTCTCTCCACGTATGCAAAGTTTTTAATAACAAGAAGACTTTATTATATTTGAATGTGGGTGATGATCATTGCACTGATCATGAATTCATGATGGAGCTTGAACCGAAACTGCATGTACATGTGGGGTGTAAAAATACAAATATACAATTGGGCCGGGTGAGCATATATATATTAACTAAGGTATTCACTATAATTCTGGAGTGAAATATAATGAATTGTAAAATTCAATTAAAATTTATACTTATGTATTTTTATATACGTATTAATTTTCATTGTAAAATTCAATTAAAATTTTTTTATTTCTCGTGCTTGATCCTACAATAAAATTTAAACCATAAGTTACACTGATCAGTAAATTGTTAATGCGTTTTGCACGCATGTCTCTTATATAAAGCTAACTAATTTTATCCTTGAATTATGAGATTGCAATTGACACTGACGTTTGTTAAATATAAAAGAAACAAGCAAAAAAATAAATAATAAAAAGGCTTTACACTGACGTTTCCAAATGTCCGTATATTATTTGTACCTATTTATGTAGAGGAGGGTTCCAATGCCTCCATTTTTTGTGCCTCCATCATGCCTCCACTTTTTAAATTTCAAATAACTCAAAATTTAAAACTCATTTTTCAAAACAAAACCGTTAGATTTGATCAATATCCTTTCATTTATGTATAGATAAAAAATCATCAAATTTGAATATTATTTTGTTTGACATCAAGGGCTTCAAAAAAATGTACTAATTTGAGCAATTTCTAGACGTTGATTTTTATAACTCATTGATTTATATAAAATAAAACAAAAAATTGAAAAAATTTGTTATGTGCACGTAGAGAATATCATATTGATCGAATCTAACTGTTTTGTTTTGAAAAATGAGTTTTAAATTTTGAGTTATTTGAAATTTAAAAAGTGGAGGCATGATGGAGGCACAAAAAATGGAGGCATTAGAACCCTCCTCATTTATGTATTATATATATAGTTGCCAACAACAATTGCAAGCCCTTAATGAAAGAGAGCATGCATTATCTCTTAATTAATTATAAACGGGTTGAACAATCATTGAGATCGTCAAACTTAATTGTCATTGTCCAAATTAAATTTGATGATGGTACGACAACATATTAATTAATTTATAGTATGATATACTAACATCAAGATCAACATTAAAATACAATCAATCTATAAGTGAAAAATTAAAACAAAATTAATCTATAAGTTCAATATATAAGTTTCTCAGATTTACTAAAATAAAATTATTGTTCAATTAATGATATATGTACCGTAAGTAATAATTACATTTCTAATTATTAATGAACGATCGGTTTATTTAACTGCATCAATTGATATCTTATATATTATGTGTCTTAATCATAGCTAGAAACATATTCAGGTTGTGTTAGTTGATAATACAGGTGACATATAATTATATAAATCATAATCATTTGTGTCATTAATTACTTCTAGCTCACAATTAGTGAAGTATTAGCTAGTTGCCGAAAATATGGGAGGTGCATGCTCAATTTGTTGTTTGTATCGCCTAAATCGAAGAATCAAGTTTTTTATATGAAGGACACATATATATATAAAAGCAGAGTGGAAATTAAACATAAAAATTGTTGGCATTAAGTTATCACGTTCCAAATTAGTTAAACGTCATGATCAGATCAGATGGCGGTTGTATTTGATTTAAAGGGCCAGAAAATTAATAACTCTATTAATTTCTATTTCAATATGTATATATTATATTATATTATATATATATATATATATATATATATGCCGTCATCATTTTGATGGGCACATATAACTACTTCTATGTACGTATATATTAATTGAATATTCATATTCGCTCAAGCTTCTAATTAATTTCACGATTAAATTAACTCTCGTAATTCTTTCTAGCTTAATTGCTTTAATTATTCATTGACATAATTACGCTGACTGTCCGTCATAAGTATTCTTATATGAAATGTACCATATATATTACCGTTGTTAATTACTTGTTGGCGCGAGTCTATTATACACATAATTAATGTTAATGATTTTATTTATCACTAATATTAGTATTTCTATATATATAAGTATATAGATATTATTTTATGTAATTAATATGTTGTTAATATGTATAATCACTCGTTTTACTTGCATGATGATATGGTATGTAGTAGTAGTACGTGTACAGAATTAATTAGTTGAACAATTGTATACATATATATATAATAGTGATTTCTCATGCATAATTAATAAAGTCCGTATTAACGGCCCTACGTACTAATTAACAACTATATCTCTGTGCATTAGCTCCTTTCCTACATACATATCATGCATCCACAAGTGGGTCTCCAATATAAAAACGAAAAACAAAAGGAAAACAAAATGGTTGGTCGTTCTTAATTAATTATATATATAATACCCGATGTCATTAATTATATGATTATAATTTAGAAAGTTTCAAAAGAAGATATACTATCGTGAGTGTGGCCATGCATCTTGCTTTGTGAAATACAATGAGTCGATAATATTGATCAAAACTGAAGTCCGAACAGTGATCAGAGTGGAAACAATAACTTTCTGTAATATATGAAAAGTACTTTATGTTGGTTTATTGGAAACCATGTTTAAGAAAAAGTTTATATATTTGAATAACAAGCCTCATAATGACGTCCCTTAAAAACCTCTTTAAAAGAACCTCAAAAAAAAAAAAATGAATAAATAAAAAAATTCTCCCCCCAACGTACGCTGCACTCCATAAAGGGGTAGAGAAGGGGAAGGTATATATAAGAATGGAGAGTGACCGTTTTTGTTATTCCCTTGTCCAAGGTAAAAACCTTACTCCACAACTAATTTTTTTGGAGGGACACAATGGAAGAGGAGGGGAACAAGTTAAGCACAAAATTTGTGTTGAGTTTCCATCAGACCTCTACCCCCTAAATTGGGAGGTTCTGGTTCATTCACAACCCTCCCCTTCTCTACCCCTCCGTGGAGCACAACCTTAGTTGCATGGTTGCCCCCCAAGCATTTTTAGTCAAAGATTGTACATATAGTCTGTCAATTTACACAGTGCACTACCCCACGTGAAGCGCCTCCTGCCGCATAGCATGCTTGTGAAGCGTCGTACAGAAAGTGATTATATTAAATGACGAAAATGATTGTAGAAAGTAAAATGTGTTTTAAATTTTGATGATTTCAAATAATAAAAACAGCTCATAAATTACAACCCTTCAAAAATATATAATTCCAAACAAGAAAATAGTTATACAAAATGTTAGTAGTTGTTATATCAGATATCAGAGTGTTTATATTATATGTTAGCACTTATTATTTAAATAAAAAGTGGTTATACAAAATGTGAGCAGTGACTACATTAACTATCAAATTAAGTGCTCATATAACAAAATGTGTTTTACTCTTATGAAGTAAAACTAAGGTGCTCTTAAGCTCACGGGGGCCACCCGTGAGCTTAATACCAAAAACATGTCAAATCATATTCAAATTTTGATTTATATGGCTCAATAAATTCTTTATATCAAAATCTTAAAGCATGCAATTTTTTTTAAATTTTTGGAGATTTTTAAGTATTTATTTCAGATTTTCTAATACCAACTATACAATATTAATAAAATAATCAATATTTCATATGCAACTTTTAAAAAATCTGAAATAAATGATTAAAAATCTCTAAAAATGGAAAATTTTTGCATGACACATGATTTTGATATAAAGAATTTATTGAGCCATATAAATCAAAATTTAGATATGATTTGGTGTGTTTTTGGTGTTAAGCTCACGGGAGGCCCCTGTGAGCTTAAGAGTACCATAGTTTTACTCTTATGTTATAGATTCAAAATGCATATAACAAAATTGGGAAGAGCAATTTAATTATAAAACGCTGTTAATTGAAATTAAAATTCTGTTAACCTAATTAAGTGATCATAACAGCTATTACCCCAATATAATGACAATAATAATTAAGTAGTTAATATATACTTTGTATAATTGGGCACCTCTACTAAAACGGTCCCCCTTAATTAACTCTTAAAACTCTTGCTGGGTCATATATATATATGTGTGTGTGTGTGTGTGTTTTTATATGTATTTTCCGTTTCAAACTTGGTCATCTAATTATAATTAACGTGCTAGCTAGCTAGCTTCATATATATAATTGATTTGCTGATAAGTCATAATAATTGGTTGTCGTCCGAAAAGAAACTGTTCCAACGGTGTGGTTATGAATATGAGCTGGACAGGACAGAACAGACCGGACAGGACAGGAAACATGCATTATATATGTACTCACTACTGATCTAAATGTAACACATGCAGCTGTTCATTCATTCTTAATTAATTCTTATTGACACTTTTATTTACTGTTATATCAGAATTATCCCTCATGTTCATATTTATATTTATATTTATTATTTCTGGAGTAATAACAATCGCACACATGCATTATTTGCATCTTCGGTATGAATTTTTTGTTAGGCCTAAGTACAGTAACGATAATATATATCTCAAAAAGCAAAATTCTTCCATTTATAATATGATTCTTATATATTTCTTTTTATATGTAATTCAAAGATTTTACTGTCCGTAATAGTATAGTTGTTGTTCTTAGTCTTGAACTAATTTTTTTTCTAGAGTACATACGTACATTGAAGTTCAAATAAATGCTATGTATTTATGAAAAAATGCTATTACCTACCATTAATTGAATACATAAAGTGATGCTGAAACGAGGTGAAAGAATAATATTCTTATATTCTGTACTTTTCTCTTCTTTAATTTACTTTTATCCTTTTCGGACAAAATTAAATCAACTTGCATGACGCTACATTAAGTTTGAGAAAAGGTTTTATATATTCTACACTTGTTATTATGTCTTTAAAGTTTATATATATCCTCAATTATATTTTTTTAAAAAAAGGTAATTCGAGATTATTATCATTAAGAAATTCTAAACTCTTATGAATGCCTCATGCTTAATCGTAAGAGCTTTCAAATTAAATTTATAAAATTTTGAAAATCAAAGGAAAAAAAATTCCTCAATTTAAAATTTTCCTTATAGTAACAATTAATTTAAGATTCTGTTAATAGAATCGGTGAGCCTTGAGCTCACTTGTTTTAAAAAAAAAAATTCCTTATAATTCGTAACTGCATAAAACAAATTGTATGGCTCAGAAAAATTCAGATTTTGGATTCATAATAATTTCCAAAACTATTAATCAAATAAGTATTATATAATGTAAAATTGGTGTGATCCTTATTAATTTGTACTTGAACCGTGTGCAAACCTGTCGAAATCAATTGGAGTTGTTCTGTTATATATCACGTCTCATAATTTGAGGGTAAACATCATACGTACACCATCTCGTTAACTCATCAAAAAGCACATAAAAAATATATATAGTAGGTGAATCTAATAGCGCAATCAGTCTCTCATTTCTGTCAATTCCTTCATACTAAGTGGAGTCCGACATGAATTGAAGGCATCAGAGCATAAAAAGTGATACATCAAATGTCTTAGTCGATCACTCCAAGAAATTAAGTTTTCTATATTTCAACTTTATCTATTTGTAGTTCATCTTACCTATATCAAAGATTCTATATATATATATAATTATTAGGACAGTTATATATATAAGGGTATAAATTAGTTCAATTTTATTTATTTATTTTTTTGGAGCAGGGACATGAGCACTATTAACAGTACTAATTAACACCTTATACATTTTTTCTGTGCATCTTTTTTGTGGGCCGGACTTGAACATGTTAATATTATTGGATAATAAGTAGATACTGGTCAGCTGGTTGGAGTGAACACATTTTTGTCAAAAAGTTTTGTAATCTAAAAAAATATAGTTGGATTTCACAATTATTAGAAAATATATATACGTAGTATAATTATATTTGTTCTATATTGTTGGTAATGATCAAGATATATATTTCACTCATATGTTTCACTGAATCATGCACCTACCTAATTAATATAGCTTTTCTTCACTTTTTTTTCCCAAGCAGTATATCTAACACTTGAAAAAATTCCTCAATTATTTCTTCAACTATAGTTATGTATAAAGCAAATGTGGGGACAACACAACAAAAAAAGTAGAAGCAGCTACTAATTAATCAAGTCCCAATCTCTTATTATATAAGGAGATGTCATTCTGCATATTATAGCAACCAAAAACACAATCCAGCAAAAACAAACAAAACAGAGATGGAGGGAAAGAGATCACTTGTTGCTGTTGTTTCAGCTCTGGTTCTTCTGTACCATCATATGTCAGTTGCACTGGCATACTCGTTCAACCAGACAACGCCGCTGGTGCCGGCTGTTATTGTTTTCGGCGACTCCATTGTCGATCCCGGGAACAACAATGACCTCAAAACCCCCATCATATGCAACTTCCCGCCGTACGGGCAGAACTTCTATGGCCATCAACCGACCGGGCGGTTCTCGAACGGAAAGATCCCTACCGACTTCATGGGTAACTATCAATATTAAGCCTTCACATACTTGGTTTTGATTTATTGCTCTTTAGTATGAATTTAAACTGCACCTCATTGCAAATTTGCAACTACAAAGATACGAATATACAACGTACTTTACTAATATATATGATATAAATGTGTAACACCTCACAATTCTTCTTTTGCAAAATGTACATCAAATGAACATAACAAATGTACGTAGTGAGAACTAAAAATGTTAATTAGTGTGGTAGAAACTTGATACATTTGGTACGGCTAATTAACAATGATTTGTTGCTAAATTGAAAACTAAAGAGAAGATTCTCATGAATAAGGTTGCATAATATGAAATATTTTTTTATTATTATTTTTGGTTATGTACAAGTATATATACAATAGGAAAAACAAGTACAAATACTCTCTCCCTCTTCCTCCTCTAAGACACACAGAATTTGGCAAAGGAAAATGCTACGGGGATACCGCAAAAGATACCGTCGGGGATACCACCATACAAAGTTAATTTAACGTTAATTTGCAACATGTTGCGATCAAAATGAAACATCTATAAAGTTAATCTGAAACTTAATGAGATTAAAGTGAAACACAAATGATATAATTTTCTCTTTTGTTGCTCTTTCATTTCATCTTGCTCCTATACGTTCTCTCAACAACTTTAAGGTAATATTTATGTGACTTAGTAGTAATTCAAGTAGATGATTTTATTTATGATTTGTGTTATTCAACTTAATACTACAATGTTTCAAGTTAACACGTTAATTATTTCAAGATAATTTGTTAATGTTTCAATTTGGACATATTTTTAGAGATCATGGTATCCCGACGATATCCCTAGTGGTATCCGAATATCTGGATTGTTTGGCAAATTGGGTTTAGTATTTAGTTCTACTTAAAACTTTTTGTTGGCAAAACACACAAGATGGCCCATGAAAAGATGAATTAATAGCTCCTCAAAAAAAAAAAATAAAATAAAATAAGAGAGAGAGAGAGAGAGGATGTATATTAATTATTAAACCCCTCAGATAGTGACAGTGTACCAATGCAGCCAAGTCTAATTTACAGGAGTGGGAAAAAAAAGGGGAACATATATTAACCCCAAAATAAAAGTAGAGAAAGGATAGGCAGCTATATACCGAACCGTTTATCATGTAGCCAAAGGTTTGACAAATTGCAATTCAACCTGGGGTTCTTAATTATAATTTGTTAATAGCCATAACATTTTAATATTTCAGTGCTGTGAGATGGTATTAAAAGTACTTTAAACGGACCCCATATTGTTCGACGGAAACATAACACTACACGTGGTACTGATTATTAATTTTTATACAGAATGATATATATTATTGCTTAAGATTGTTCCATTATTTGTTTTTTACTTTGAAATTGTTAAAGAAAAAAAATGTACTATTAACATTATGCAACCTCTATAACCTAAGCAGCTATGGCTCTCATACTTTAATGTTTTTATTGTGTTGTAATCATTCGTGTCTTCTTTGTTTTTTAATTATTACAATTATTTTATATAAATCTTATCGATCTTTTAACTTCTTAAGTTCGGCATACAATTTGCCTGTACATAATTTTAAATAAAAACTAAATAGTAATATTCCAAGCAGTAATACTATTGATGATATTTCTATCAGTATCAAACTACTTCAGAATATTAGATTTCAACTAATATAGTTCTCACTGTATTGAAGTACATGGCAACTTAGCAAGCCATTAACGAAAAGGCTACATACAAAACAGTAACCCCGAATATATATTTATGTGGGGGTTAATGGTTTTTATCATAAATGAAAGAACATGTGCAGCAAATAATAATCATCCAATTGTGTGATCCCCCCAACTCATTAAACCTGAGCCCTTACAAATCCGTATGCAACCCAGAAACAGCACTGAATTTAATTTCAGTGTTGCAAGAGGAGAATCTTACGGGTGCATAGGGGCATTGTTACTTACAAAATTGGCATGTAATTAACTTGCAAGTGAGACCCATACCTTTACTTTGCATATTTGTATCCATATAGGCATATACCTTTTGTGGTAAATGTACTTTTGAGGAGTTAATCTTTACTGAGACAGTAGGCAGTGTAACTGTAATGTACACTAAAAAGTAGCTTAACACACTCAGTGAAGTTCTTAATTGCTCTTCACCTTTTTTCTTTCTTTTTAAAAAGGTGAAGATTACAGAAGCTTACTTCAAATATCACCCATACCCTTTCATGATTGCTAAAACTTCCAAATTTACCGCATTGTTGTTATATAAGAAAACTAATTTGATGGCGTGAAATTCTAGTAAGTATATCAAAACCTTTCTTTAAAGTCGATGTTGGCATATATAATGCAAACTGAAAAACTGCAAGGACCAAAGTTTAAAACTTTGGGGACCTCAAAACTATGTTTGAATCACTAATTCAGATAGATTGAGATCACCTACACCCATGATTATTTTTTCTGCCAATTGAATTACAGAAAAAAAAGATGCTATGTTGGCAATTTTTTTTTTAAAAAAAAAAAACTTTTATTGAAAGGCACCCTTGATTACATCAGAGTTTTCCTACTCTGCCACTCACAGCAACAAACATAGGATCTAGGCAAATCACATGTACACTTTAAATCCAATTATTTATACATAATTCACCATGTAAATTCAACTGTCCTACATTATGAACTCCATCCACAGCTGCAAATTGTTTATATGTACCATCTACAAAAATGCATAGATTAGCAAGCTCTAAAAATTGTGTTTTCCTCTTTCAGTTGAAGGACTAGGAATAAAAGATTTGTTACCTCCTTATGTCGGATATGAGCTATCCCCAGAAGACATCCTCACCGGTGTTAGCTTTGCTTCTGGAGCAACAGGATTTGATCCTCTTACACCTGTTATTGTGGTATACTTTTTACAAAATTAATAATACAAAATAAAATCAAAAGAAGTGCAAACTTATTAGGTACATTACACCTGTGTATCTATATCCCCTGATTGACCAATTTTTCAGAAAAAAAAAAAATTGAATAGAACAAGATTAAAAACAGAGATCATGACCTCAACCTTTAACCATTACCTTCACCGTGGAGGATCCTAAAAACGTTCCAAAACTTTCTCTTCCCATCTGAAATGTATTGAATGATTTTAAGAAACAACAATATATTATATTGCCACCTGATGTTGCTTTGCAATTTTGCAGAATGTGATATCAATGACTGATCAACTGAAGCTATTTGCTGAGTACAAGGAGAAGCTAAAAGCTATAGCTGGTGAAGAAAAGGCTGCATATATTATATCAGAGGCATTGTACATCATCTGTGTTGGCACTGATGATATTGCAAATACATATTTCACAACACCGTTCCGTGTGGTAGATTATGATATACCGTCTTATGTCGATTTCCTCATCTCACATGCCAGTAGCTTCATTAAGGTATCTCTTTTTTTGAAAATTAAGAAGGGTAATGGTTTGAGCTTCCCCTTCTTTACATAGAGAAAAAACATAATAAAAAATTTACTAAATACAGAAACGATCAGCCTATTGCCATATTTTATTTATTCTATGTTCAATTTTCTATTTGATAATCACCAAAACATTATAAAATGGGGCCTTCTGGGAAAATACTACGCTTGGAAGTTAATCATTTCTTCTAAATTTTGGCAGGAGCTTCAAGCAATGGGAGCCAAAAAGATTGGTTACATTGGGCTTCCGCCGATCGGGTGTGTGCCATCTCAGAGAACTGTTGGAGGAGGACCTGAAAGAGCATGTGAACCAAAACGCAACTATGCTGCACAACTCTATAACTACAAAATCCAGGAAGAAATTGATAGAATACTACAAGAGCCATCTTCTGAAGGAACAAAGCTACAATATATTGACAGTTACAACATTTTGCTTGACATTATCCAACGGCCTGATGCTTATGGTAAATACCTTCAAATTGTTTATATTTTGATAAAGGGTAATTCCAGTATATATCAAGCATTAACAGCATATCAATACAATATCATAGAAATATCATTCTAGCTACAAAATGTTAAAATTGTAGATGTGTTTCAAGGCCATCAGCAAAAGATCCTCCTAATTCAATAATTAGTTGAAAGGCTAAATGACTTTCGGGTTGATCCAAATTTGGTCAACCCTAATTTAGATATAAAGAACATATCCAAGATTTTTTTTTTCTTTCTAGTTTATACAACATTTTTAAAACTACAGGATTATGCTTGTTTGATGCAGGCTAGAATTACTGTTCGATTAAATGATTTAGTTTTTTGAGACACAATCAGAAGCATATCACATAACTAATCAGCACCTTCAAATGCGGATTGGACAACTCCTACAGAAAAACTCTGTACAAGCTAATTCTAGCCAATAAAAATGCAAAATTAACAATATATCATTGAATTCTGATAGTTGCCTGATATATTAATAGGATTTGAGGAGGCAACAAAGGGATGTTGTGGTACAGGATTGATTGAGGTAACAAAACTATGTAATAGCAAGACTGCGACTACTTGCTCTGATGTCACCAAATATATATTCTGGGATAGCTACCACCCGACTGAACGAGCTTACAAAGCCATTGTCAACAATATTTTCGACAATCATCTCCGTGACTTAATCTGAAGCAAACAAACAAAAGCAACGTGCACTTCTTATATATAAGCTTTGCTACTCCCTTGTCTTCAAATTGCTTGTTGTATTAAATGAGATTTATCTTTTGTAAAATTTCATGGTCTTTCCAGAATTAATATTATTTTTTTCCATGTAGAAGTTTTTATCTTCTTGTTTTTGGTTTTCATATATAAATCTCCTGAAACTCTTGCTTAGTTGATCAATTCTTCCACAAAGAGTTGCAAGTAGAATGACAAAAAGAGTAGGCATGGGATGCATGATCAACTCTTGCTTAATATTATTTTTATTGTCTTAACCAGCTAGACAATATAAACGGATTCATGTTTGTCAGTACAGAATGCATATTCAGTAATATTGATAAAAAAAAATATTAAGTTACTGAAAAACCATTAGGATAACAAAAACAGACCTGAATGATGCCCCAAATGCCAATTAAGGACTTCATTCAAATGTCACTTAACCCGATTGAGGAAAAGATCTGTTCCTAAAGAAATGAAATATATAGTTTTGAGTAAAAAGGAGGACCTCAACAACTAGTAACATGACATAAGCAATACAAACATACTTAACAAAATTAAAAAAAAAAATAAACTCATAAGAGCAAACAATTGTGGACATTTTTCTTGTGAAAACTATTGCGAGTGCCAGCAACTGCTTGGTACCAGTAAGGTTGCTGAAAAGGAGCAAGTGCTCCATGTCAGGATACAAAAACCATGAGAGCTCAGTGGAGAAGCACTTACTCTAGGTGCAAACTAAGTCAGGTACTAGTATATTTATTTGTGCAACATGATCATGAACTGAGTCTTCCTTGATCCTTGTACCATTTTGTGAAATGCACAAAAAAGTTGTAAATCAGTTCCTGTTATTTCATTTTGGACACACATACCCACCATATACAATGCTAAAATCTAACACATGGTGTGTGAAAACTCACTCCAAAACTCTTAAATCACAGATATTCAGCAAAGCTTTACTCTCTTCAATTAAAATTACTCACATTTTCAAATCAAAGAGCACCTCTTCGCTTGCCTACAGCTCCTGTTGTGTGTGGAGAGGAGAGAATTGAAGGTGATGACTGCCATGTATTTATTGGGCCTGATTAAGCTTTTGTGGTCTGATTACCTAAAGCCCATATTACTTCTTTCTTTACGGATTAAAGGTTAACTAACTGTTATACTTATAACGAGCTTACAGAAGGCCCAAAGTATCTTAAATTTAGCCTTGAAAATCTTTCTGGGAGGAGAACCCAAAATGGAAAATGCTATTGGCTATAGGCCTGCCTATATATACCAGTTGGCAGTTGTATATAATGCACTACCCTACTTGGAGTTGGAACTAATTGCCAAGTTATGGATTGGAGGCTAGCTCTATATTAGAACTGGTCATATATTTATATTATCAGTATGACAGTATATTATTATTTTCCGTTTGGAGAGCAGCTAGCAGGGAGGAATGGATTAGGCAATGAGCTAGCTTCAACTCAATCTGGCACGTAAGTTTAAAGTTTGTACCAAAAATAATTAATATAACATAACATAAAATTTGTGCATATGAGTTCTGAGCTGACTTCACTAGCACTGCTATTGGCTATTATAAATACTCGCAGTCAACAACTCGTTACATACAAATATCGGCATTGTTGAATCCATATTTATATTCCCCAATAACAATTAACAAACATATAAGATACGATTCCTTACTAGGCAAAATTAATTTCAGTATCCGTCCCATCCCTCCTGCAGTACACAGAATTAGGTTTTTGAAAAGGAAAAAAGGACAGTTGACTCTTTAAAAAAGCATTTAACTAACTAACTCCACCATAAAATATCAGCAAAATGAATAGCTATTAGCTAGCAATAGCATAGGTCAAATCCGCATTGGAAAGCCCAAGTTTGACCCTCCAAAAAAGGTAAAGGGTTTCCTTTCCTGGTTCAACTCAACCTCAACCATTTGTGTTTTTTTTTTTTGAGAGAACCTCAACCATTTGTGTTGCTCGCTACTTTAATTTTGGTGCTCTGCACGCGTTGGTACTTGGTACAAGTACAACAGAAAACCAGCAACCGATCGAACAAGTTGGGACTTGGGAGGGTAATTTTTTAATATAAAAAATAAAAAAATCTTATTTTTAATTTTCGAAATAATAAAAACTTATTTTGAAAAAAAATCGGGTTCCCAGAACCCGGCCAGTCTTTTTCTGGCCGTTTTCTGGGAACCCGACCAGAAAAAGGCTGGCCGTTTTCTGGGAACCCGGCCATCACAAAAACTTTTTTTTTTTTATTTGATATTTTTTTCCAGATAGATCTTGTTGTTAGCTTTCCGTAGTCTCGAAGTTTGCTCCGATCGGAGTTTCCTATCAAAAGTTATGCCCGTTTGAATGTTGAGTTCCCGAAATATAGGATAAGATTCAATATAAAATTCATAACAAAATACATTGCAGTTTTCAATGAATAATATTATAAATAAATATTAAATATCACAAACAATATTAGAAAAAAAATATAAAGAACAAATCTTAAATTTATTTGAAATAAGCAAAAAGCTTTAGGAAATACTAAAAATTTATTGTGTAAATACGAGTCATGTACTAATCTCGTACTGAATTTTATACTGAGTCGTATCCTAAATTTTGGGTACTCATTATTCAAACGGCCATAATTATTATGTAATAAATTTAAGTTATTTATTTATATCATTTTTCTAATTATCATGCAAAATACAGTATGGGTGTGTTTGGATTGCTTAGGTTAGTGCTATTTTGAGGTTAGTATAACAAATCTTAAATGTTGTCATTTTTCTAATTATCATTAATTTATTTATTTTTCTTATCACTACTCTAAAGTTACCATCCAAACAATATTTTACTAACCAGAATAGTAAAAGATTAGTTCTACTCACACGTTTCCCGAGTTAGTACTAACCTCTCACTACTATCAAATCACTAACTCAAATATCACTAATCTTGCACTACTCCTTGCACCATCCAAACGCACCCTATAAAAGTTGGGTTTCTCGTTGTTAGCTTTCCATGTATTTTGTTCTGAATTTTATACTGGATCTTATCCTATATTTCGGGCACTCAACATTCAAACGGGCATAACTTTTGATAGGAAACTCCATCGGAGCAAACTTCGCGGCTACGGAAAGCTAACAACAAGATCTACCTGGAAAAAATGTCAAAGAAAAAAAAATAAGTTTTTTTGATGGCCGGGTTCTGGGAACCCGATTTTATTATTTTTCAAAATAAGTTTTTATTATTTCGAAAATTAAAAATAAGATTTTTTTATTAAAAAATTACCCGACTTGGGACCAGTATTTCTTTCTTTCTTAGCTTAAATTTTCTCTTTTTTTCCCTTGAGAGAAAAGGAAAGAGAACAGCTAGCAATCCGCATTGGTTTTGGGTATTTCCATAATAATATTTTGAGTTCTCACCAAAGGGCATTTGGAATTTCAAAAATTTATATATATTTCGACTTCTCTCCAGTCTTCAGCCTGTTGTTAAAGAAAAAGAAAAACCTCTTAATTAATAAACTTAGTGTGTGGTCCTTAATCCTTATTAACAGTGCCCAATGGTAATAAAAATTCACAATACTAAGGGTAAAACTGTACTTTGCCCATCAATTGTATATTTGTGAAACTCGAATTAATTATTTTTGCTGAAATTGTACGGTTTAGAAATTAAAGATCATGAATATTAATTTAAGAACTTAGGTTACTCAAGAAATTTCCAATATGAAATAAACTTGTTTTTTAAGTTTCTAAAAGCCTCGTACATCTAAGATTTCTAACCGGCACTTTTCCAAATAAAAACCATAATTACCCAACGTGTGCTAGTATAATTAACTTACATGTCCAACTTGCTTTTATTAAAATGACGTTAAAACTTTGAACTCGAAATATTACCAAAAAGTAATGGATATGTACACTTTAAGCCCCGAGTAAAAGAAAAAACGTAACTAATTTCTAAATTTCGAAAGTCTGAAATGAAGAAGGCAGCCGTTAATATCATTTTCAGCCATTGGCCTATTGCAATCAATGTCCCAAGATTTTACTACAGGGATGGATGTGTTTGACCTAATTAATGTTGAGTCTGAGAATTGCTCAAAAAAAAAAATGTTGAGTCTGAGAGGATATATGAGAGAGACCAATTTAAATTAGACATCTGCACAGCACAGTATTGAAGCAACAATAACATCCAAGTCAACATCTACAAACAAGACTACTGCAACAATGAGTATGAAGCATCTTCCTATTGGCGCTTTCCTTCCCTCCCTCTCCCTATCATTATCAATCAGATATTAGCCCACAATAAGTATGGTCAATGCTCAATACACATGGGTTCGGTGGTGGAGTGGAGTCATATTTGCACGAATTTTTTTTTTTGTGTGTGCATGGAATGATTCTTTACGGCAGTTAGAGGTGGTTTTAAAACAGCTATTAAACGGATATATAGAAAACTCATACTGAAGTAAGCAAATATATATACCTCAAGTATTTCCTTTCCAAAGTGATTGTAAGACTGTAAGTTACCAATTTGCTACTTTTTTCTGATATCAACATTTGGTATATGTGAAACTTATATGGCCGTCTTATAAATCAATTCAAAATTATATTAAAATAAATCGATTATATTTGGATATTCTTAATTCTCACCAAAAAATTATTGTTAAGTAATTCCTCCTCAACATATATAATACATATGAGTGAGGCTATTGCACTTTGCAAAGCTAGCGCAATAGTGATGTAGTGTGTTTCGGCCCTATATTTCAAAACCATAGCTCGAATGAGCAATCCAAGTTGCTCAACATAATCTACATATTGAAATCTTGTAGATTACCGAAACTCTCCATTTGTATATAAAATGGTCATTTTTCAAAAAAAAAAAAAAAACAATTAGAAAACTCTAAAAATAGAAAATTGTGGTACGCAACTAGGTTTCCATATCAAGATTATGGTGAGCAACTTGAATTGGTCATTCGAGTTATAATTGAGGAGTTATGAGACCGAAACATACCAATCACTGCACTTTGCAAAGCGCAAAATAGCCTCACTCAATACATAATGTATTGTAAAATAATAATTTCAAGAAAATAGTATTGAACTCATAACAAATTACAAACACTGCTATATGTATAAAGTATAAACACAAGTTCACAATGATAATAGATTAAGTGATTTCAACATGCATGGTACTAAAATATGAGATACAAATTCATAATAATATTGATTATAATTACACCCCAAATCATATTACATTCTAATAATTACCAGAAATTTATCAATTAATTGTCAGATCCTCATTAAATCATCAGTACGTAGATCCTAATGAAGTTTGTTTG
Organism: Cyperus esculentus; assembly: GCA_030179965.1. Classification (NCBI taxonomy): domain Eukaryota; kingdom Viridiplantae; phylum Streptophyta; class Magnoliopsida; order Poales; family Cyperaceae; genus Cyperus; species Cyperus esculentus. The sequence continues at coordinate 3,775,788 of JASGLE010000033.1, read as the reverse complement.
CCACCGTCTCAAGGGATCAATGAGGGGCAAGAAATTTGATATGATATGATATGACATTGACATAGCAGGAAGATTATTCCAGAAAGAAAACAGAGACAGTGGTCCACATCCCATTCCACTCTCTCTTGCTTCCCTCTCCTCTCCTCTTCTCTTTGCTATACATATCTATCTATCTATCTACTTTCCAGAGAAGCCACCTTCCATTATTCCTTTACCATCTCCATCTCCATTCCTTAATTTACCATTTCTGTTAATACTCTTTCTAGCTAGCCATGGCTCCAGATTCATGGTTGGCCAAGGTTCGTTCCGCCGTGTCGCCACGCCTCGCGGCTTCACTTCGATCCACACTTAATTCGACACACTCCAGCGTCAACCGCATCGGGATACTGGCATTTGAAGTGGCATCAGTCATGTCCAAGCTGCTGCAGCTATGGCAGAGCCTCTCCGACTCTCAGCTCTCCCGCCTCCACCAGGAGACCATCTCCTCCGAAGGCATCAGGAAAGTTGTATCCGACAATGACGCCTTCCTGTTATCACTCGTCTGCGCCGAATTATCTGATGTTCTTCGACATGTCGCAGAGTCCATATCGTCGCTCAGTTACAAGTGTTCTGATGCCACGTTACGGCAGTTTAAGAGCTGCTTGATAGAGTTTGCTGACACCGGTATCGACCGTAACCGGTGGCTGATGAGTCGGAAAGAGATGGATTCGAAGGCCAGGAAGATGGACCGCCTCATCACGGCCACCTCTTCCCTGCATAAAGAAATGGACAATCTAGCCGACGCAGAGCACAGCTTGAAAAGGCTGCTTCAGTGTACCCCGGGCGTTCAGAAAGGAAACCTGGTACGAAGCGGTAAGATATCGGTCGTGGCCGATTTGCAGCAGAAGGTGTTCTGGTTAAAGCAAGAGGTGAAGTACCTCAAACAGACCTCACTTTGGAGCTACACATACGATGCAATGGTTCTGCTGATGGCTCGGTCGGCGTTTATGGTCATGGCTAGGATCAAGCATGTGTTTGGTCTCGGTCAGGAGAACTCGGTACCGCTGTACCGGAGTGTCAGTCTCTCTGCAACAGTCCATCCTTCCTCAGACATGCCCACAATCGAAACATTACAGAAATCCGTATCGGGCCCCCTATTACCGAACAAAATTGTAAGATTATGCGATTTCTTCAAGTCCAATAAGGAGGCGCTCGTGCCACCTCCGATGACGCTCGGAGCATCCGCATTGGCAACACACTGCGCTAACCTGATAATATCGATTGAGAAGATGATCCGCACTACCAGGTCGATAGGGGCCGATATGCGGGACGACATGTACGCGATGCTTACGACTAGCATCCGAAGGAAGCTCCGTGAAAGGCTGAGAGGGGTTGAGTGGGGACACGAGGCAGTGAGCGATCCTAGCCTCGCCACGGAATGGAAGTGCGCATTACACAGTATTATAGGATGGTTGGGGCCGATGGCTCATGCAACGGTACGTTGGCAGGCCGAAAGGAGCTTCGAGCAGAGGCGCAGCGCCACGGGATCAAAGGCCAATGTGCTTCTCATACAGACGTTGCATTTTGCGAACCGTGAGAAGGTGGAAGCCGCCATTGTCGAGCTGTTGGTAGGGATAAACTATGTTTGGAGGTTCGAGAAAGAGATGGAGTACCGGCGCGAGATGTTGCTGATTCAATTCGAATCGGAATTGTGCAAAAACACCCAAGATGGTAAGATTGGAGATGTAGAAGCAGAAAAGGAAGAACTTGATGATGAACATGGAAGCAGTTAATAATACGTTTTGCTATTTATTTCGTTTTTTCTTTATATAATCAGGGATTATATAAATCCTGCTAAATAGCTAGATGAACTAACATATATAGTTTTCTTTTTGTTTCAACTAACCTCTGTACTGAGAAACAGTTTTCTGCTATATTTTGTTGATGTACAAATTAAGGTTTGAGTGAATTTGAAGGAAGAGATTGGTGCTTGGTTCTTGGTTCTTGGTTAACACTCAATTAATTAATAAATAAAATAGCTAAATTTGAATGTCATATGTTAATGTTAATTAATATTAATATTGTTGGATGGAAAGAAGGGACAAAACAAATTAAAGGAATGTCTTGATTACTGTTTGGTATACGGTATACGTCCAAAAGATTTTATTTGGGCAGACATTCATCTAACATTTGTACGTTGATTTGAAGGAACTTAATTGGTACCAAAAAATTAGTTAAGACTTGAGAGATTTCAAATAAACATAACCGTTCCATTTTACATTATATGGATATATTGCAAAATTAAATGTACTTAATGATAAAACGTATAGAAGATCACTTTGGGAATTTAGAATAGAAAGCGTATGATCTTTTATTCTTCTTTCTTCTTACCCCCTCGCTTTGGATATTAAACATTATTTTCAAAAAACAAAAACAAATCTTTGAACCTGGGTCAGAGGACTAGAGGAGGATAATAAATATTGGGACAACTATCATCACGTACGTACTGGTACTTTTTAATGAGGGATGCATCGACGGATTTCAAAAAAAAAAAAAAAAATGCATCCACAATCTTGACAATTAGACTTTTTAAGATGTTGAAAAAAAAATCATTAAAAATTCTTAGGAAGTAGAAAAAAGTTTACGCAAGTATTGTTTAGCTCATAGATTAATTATGTTTTCAATTATATTCAATTTAAGTAACATTTAATAGCTCTTAAAGACTCGTTAAATTACAACTATTAAAAAGTATATAAAATTTTGATAAACGATTCATAAGTGATATATCCATAAATTTAAATAATGACAATTCATAAGTAATACATTTATAATTTTTTTTAAAAAAAAATTTGAACTTATATAATTTTTGGAAAGTCTCATTGTCATGATTGTCATTTTGTGAAGATAAGTATGGTAAATAAATATTATTTTTGGGTTTGAGATAATAATTTTTCAGTATTGGTTTGTGGATATGCATGACGTCCACAGAGCACTTTGAGATTGCTATTTAGAGTTTGACCTTGACAATTGCAAAGGGAAAAGTTAGTCGTATCTTCCCAATACCAATATACCTTATACCTGAACCTGATACCTCCATGATTGCTGCCACCCCAACTTCACCTTGACGCAATATGGTATTGGAGTGCTCCTACCAATTTGACAAAATTTAAAGTTGTAGCCATCGATCGAGCGCACACACACACACAACACATGTCTTGCTCACCCACTCGTGCTATTTTTTGGTTCGATTCGATGCTCATATCATATATATGCTATTTTTGCCAACCACTTGATTCTAGTTCTTGATATTTCACAGCTAGCGCAGCTCTTGATTCGAATTCTTGCTAGAAAGAGATCGATCGATCGAAAAGCTAGCTTAAATTCTTCAAATCATTAGATTAGAGTGATCGATGTGGATTCAAATTTAGATTAGATGTGCCAGTGCCACGGCCACCAATATTTATCTCAAATCCTTACTATATATAAAAAGTATAAATTAAGCTAATTAATTAGATGTGCCAGTGCCATCATTCACGTGATGAATATTGCTACGTATTTGCATTGACATCTATAGTGGTCAAAGAGCATTTGTCCTATGATAATATTTTGGCACATTAACTTTCCCCCAAAATTATCTAGTTGAAGTGTTGAACTCAACTATTTATAATGTTTTATATATAATGTTCTGAATTCTGATATAGATAATATGATGCATGACTTTTCAAGTAAATTAAAAAAAATAATTGTCTAATTAATTTTATATGTTGTAATCATGGTGATACGTCAGTAATTGAATAATAAACGCTATTGCGTGTAGAGTTGGAGGCTTGGAGCTATAAAATGTTAAGAAAATATTTAGTGTCCACTGCATAACTGTCCATACGTCCACACACATAGTGTACAAACATCGTAACAGTTGCACTCAATTTTATGACAGTTACACCTAATTCCTAACATTTAAACTCTATGGACCATCCATAAATGGATACTAGGTATTACCAAGTTACAAAATAACTCAATCTTTTGTGGTGATAATGCATTTAATCCAAGACTTTAATGCACAAAAAAATGTATCAATTAATGCAGTAGCTTATCACTCATTAATCCCTAATTTTTTTTTTTTTGTTTTCACTCTATTTTTTGAATAGAACAGTCATGAATCTGCAAATTAACACACTCAAATTAAAGATGCTGCATTGTAGATCAACTAGCAAAATATTGTTGTTGCTTTGCATACTTAAATAGTGGATGATGTTGCTAATATACTACACACTAAAAATAAAAAAGTAATTTTATTGAGCTACGATGTTATGTTAGGATATGAGGGAGGCGCACCAAATATTTCACAAGCTATCCAATTAAATGTCTTGTATTATGATGATTGGTTTTAAGAAAATTTGTATATATGCCACTCCAAGTACTCTAATTTATAAGTTTGTCACTCCAAGTATGGAAATTACAAATTTACGGTAAATGAAGACGTACCAATACTAAAAGACACCAAAATCATCACTTAAACAAACTAATTAATTTCTTACCACCAACAACTAGTTCTTTCATTTAATATTTATATTTATAAAATGGGCTTGCTAACGGAATGGTTGGCTTCATTCTATAAAATAATTAATTTCCAAAAGAGCTGCTCTATCACTATGGATGCTTGCCAAGGCAAAAAGAAAAAGAAAAGGAAGGAAATATACAATGGATCTGTCTTATATATGGTCTTGTATAGCAAGCATGGATCCACTTGGAAAACCACTTGGTATAGTTTAGATGTGTGTTGGGGTCTTATGTCTCTGATCTGGTAAGGCACTGAGCACACATGGGGGGTAGGTTGAGTTGATCATGGCGAATCCTAATTCACATGGAATGTGACATTTTTCTTTTCTCTTGTTTCTGGTATTTAATTATACAATATTTTTCCGGATTATATGATGGCGGGGCATGTTCACATATTATTTAATCAACGGTTCTTGCTCTTCAAAGCATCTCAAGGGGCACTTTTTGTTCAAATTTGAAAAAAAAAAAAAGAATTATAATCAATTAATGATGAATTTTGTATACTTTTATGAAAATTTTATATTTAAATGTGAAGATTCATCATCTCATAAATTTATTTATGTTTGAATATTTGATACTTTCAATAGTTTTAATATTTATGTAATATTTTTTATTTGTTAAAAAAGTATTTATAAAATATGGACCAATAAAAATGAAAGTATAGGACAAAGAAAGAGCCAATGAAGCAAGCTCAATGATATAATAGTTAGCAGAAAGGGGAGCACGTCCCAATAATTATTGCTCACATGCGCCCTTCACTATTCTTGACATATTCACTTTAATTTTAAATAAACAAATTGGTCGGGTGTTGACTGTTGACAACCAAAATTTTAACAACAATTCATGACTGATCTTTAATCAAAAAACAATTCAGGGCTGATCACTGATCGATCCAACAGTGATTTTAGGAGAAATAAACAACATATAGCATTACATTATAGCTGCACATGTTAACACTACTTGACAACCCGTTGAGTAATTTGGAACAGTTACAAATTGGCATTACTTCTGAGCTTGATGATGCAAACATTTTTGCTATTAGTTGCTAAAAAAATGTTATGAAAATAGGCCTGGGTAGATATGTTGACATGCACACTATGAAAATGTTATAAGACATGGGCCTAATTAAGTAGGTCCAGTAAGAAGGAAACCATGGATTATGAATTATGAATTATGATACATGATATGGCCTGTATCCATTGACAAAGCACTTTGTTTTCTATGATTTTCCTTTTCTGATCAGGCTCCTTTTTCTTTTAGAAAAGGATCAGGATAAGTTTGAAATCATGCAATCGATCAGGATTGGATTTGCCAATCGATACATGAAATCATATGTCATTTAGATTTAGTGGATAAGGGTCAGAAAAGTTTTTAGAGTGAGTATTCATGACCTTTTTATATGTCAATATCAACGTTATTGTTCACAATTTCTGGCGGTCAAATATGAATATTTTTCTATATGTTATTGCATATATAACATCAGCAACATCATATAAGTGTTTGAACATTATAACTAAGAGAAAATGTTGGATATTGACCTCCATTCAATCCATTACATGTCTAAAGTAAAGCATCGTTCACCATTAAAATTATGTCAGTGCATATATTGGGATCAGTTGATGAACTCAACACCTTCAACTTGTGCTCAAAGAGTCAAAATATAGAAATACAAAATGTTGTTGTGTTACACTAGTTCACGTTCTTCTGAAAAAAGGAAAAGGAAAAACAAAGAGTAGCTGAGCTGAGAAAAACTAACCAAAAGCAGTTCTCAATTATAAAAGATGCTTCTTGCATTTACCAGAAACACTAAATCTTTCTTTTTGAAAGAAGAACAAATACACTAATAATCTTTGTGTTGAATTTTACCTATGGCTTGTTGGTAAGGGAAATATAACTATGAACAACTGGATATAAACAAAGAGAGATATTTATTTGTCCTAAGTAAATACATCTTATAATATCATTTATCTCAAGTATCAACTTGTTCTAATCGTTTGTCAATTTTAATCAGTTTTGAAACCTTTAATCAAATAGTAACACCATCAGATGACTCAGATGGCGTTGTGGTCTCGGCATCAGCCAAGCTCTTCGCCTTGTTTGCCTCGGCATCCCAATTCAGAGCCATCACCAACAAAATCAGCACAGCCAGACTCGCTGAGGCGCCGACGACAAAGCCCATCAGCAGCCCAGCAAGACCCAATCTGACTTTAAAGCCCAGAATCACAGCCACTGGTAGGGCAATCAAATAAAACCCACCAAGGCTGGCATACATGCCGAGCCAGGGCCTGGCAGTGCCCCTCACAATGCCTCCACACACTGCCAGAGGGAAATTGACCACCTCAAGCAGTGCCATGATCAGCATCATCCTGCTCACTCCTTGTATGATCTTTGCATCATGGGTGAAGAGGTACCCCCAGCTGTGCCGTACCATCACCATGGAGAGAGCACCGATAACACCAGCTAATGCGGCACAGATGATTGAGACGAATGCTGATGCGCGAGCAGCTTTTGAGTTGCCTGCACCTAGTTCGTTGGAGACACGGGTGGATGTGCATGTCGCCAGGGATAACATGACCGAGAATAGAAGGTAGTCGAAATTCAGAACCACTGCTATCACCGACACCATCCGTCTGGCACATATGAATCAAACAATTCAGTATTCGGTGTGATTATATCAAAAGGGAAAGATTTCAGATTTCACCGAAACTCTCTTGATGCTGTAAACATAGAATAATTTGTTCTTAATTTGTTTGTCTACTAATTAATTTTCACCAAAAATCTTTTGATTCTCTAATTAGGTACACTACTAATTAATTATATATCAGTTGTCACTTAGTTTCTATGATCTGCTAATATTTACATTCAAAAGATCAACATTTACCTTGCATCAGGCAAACGTCCCGTAAGCAAGACAAGAATCTCATAGCACCACCACTCAAGGCAGGTGGTCAGACAGCACGGAGCAGAGAGCCGGAGCAACCGTACCCAATCGGCTGCTCTCTGGTCCCACCATCCCCCAACCGACATTTTCTCGACCCAATCCTTTCTTTTCTCGTTCACAAGAACATACAAAGACAGCATCACCGCAACGCTCAGGTCTGTCAGCCAGATCGCCATGGCCACGCCGTCGATTCCCTTCTTTCTGGAGAGGAAGATGTTGAGTGGTATGTGGAAACCGAGAGCAATGCCGGAGCTGAAGAGTGTGGGGAGTGTAACACCCTGTGAGCTCAGATAGGCTTTCAGAGGGCAGAGTAGTGAGGTTATTGCCAGGTCTGGTAAAAGCCATGTTATGTATCTGCAAATTACAAGGATTCACAACAGACTTTATAACAAAACCATGATATTTTGAAAATCCAAAGGATGAAATTAGCCTAGATAAACGAAAATTTACAATTTAATCTCTAAAAAAGCTAAAACATTTTTTCAAAGATGATTATGTGAACTGATCACCCGTATACACACACTGACTGACACACACAAATACAGGGTTCACACAATCTTTAATAAATAATTGTAATCAGTATCATGCCTGAATGCATAAATATCATAAATTTACTTCAGATATTGTTAGAAAACAGAGAAGCTAAGGAGACATGCATGTTCCATGAGAATGTCATGCATGATGCATGTTTAGAGAAATCTTGTTCACTACAGCATATAAATAAAATCTATGTTAATTCACTCTGATTCTGTAATTTATAATTATACCTATCATCTTTCTTAATGAAAAAAAATATATATAATCGAATTTCCAATACCTCTTTGCAAGCGTGGCAATCTCCTCTTGCTGTCCGAAATGAATTAAAATCTTGTCAACATTAAGCCATAAAAGGGAAATTGGAACAGAGGCCACCAACAGAAGTATAGTGGTCATGAGGAGTGTCTTGTGCAAGAGCCTATAATTCTTGGCGCCGAACGCCTGACCGCAAATGGGCTCCATGGCTCCGCAAAGGCCATTCAAGACCGAGAACCCGGTGACGTTGGCGAACGTAAAGCCAAGCGTTCCGGCTGCCAGTTCAAGCTCCCCTAACCGACCCAGAAACGCGGTTGTTGTTGTCGTCTTCGCGAACCATGCCAGGTTCATGGCTATTAGAGGCACCGCAATCCCTCGCTGCATTTGGATTTCTGAAGTGAGTGTCTGAATTGCGGACGAAACCCATGACGACCGTGATGGCGTCGGTGCTGTTGTCGTTGTCGTTGTTGATGATGGTGGTGGCGGTGGCCGCGGCGGTGATTCGAGCAAGTGATCAACAGAGTGAGAATGCATGTTTAATTAGAAAATGGTGGATGGAATTGGGAATTGGAGAGGCAGAGAGAGTTGCTTGCTGTTGTAGAAAGCTAGCATTGATAATGCGTGAGGAAGTTAAAATATGAAATCATGAAATGAAAGTGCTTTTTGTAGGTTGTGAGGAGAGAAAATATTGTGAAGTGAATTAGTTTGTATATAATTTTGGACAAACAGAAACAGAAACAGAAACAGAAACAGAAAGGGTGGTGGACTGGTGGTGGCTAGCTCATGCATGTAACGGTTATAGCTTTATCTCTTTCAGTCTATCTCATCTATCTGTTTTTATATCATCCTTATTATTCCAATTTATAATCTCTGCTATATGTATACAAAATTACAAATTCATACGTCACCGTGATATTATGCGTGAGAAGATCGATTTTTTTTTTTTTCTCTCAATAACGTAACTGAAGCAGTGAGATTCATGAATTTAAGAATTTTAGAATCCACCTTTAGAATTAAACACTAATCATTTGCCGTGTTCATAATATGACAAGTATTTTTTTTTTTTTTATTGTCTGTACATATTTAAGTTGAAATGTTCGATCGATCTCGTCTTTAATTTAATTTTATTATATCTCAAAAAGTACTTTCTGTACATATTTATTGATGGAATGATTGTAATTAAATACAACAGGATATATAGAGATCATCTTTTTCTTGATTTTTGACTGCTGAGCAAATCGAACGAATCACATGTAGGGATTGCATTAATCTTTGTGATCGATGTTACTATCATCTTATTCAGTTCTATATTCCATTCTACTTTCATCGTGCACTATATAGTACCAGCAAGTGAAAGTGTGCAACCTAATTACAAAAATTAAATGATAATCCATATATATATCCTTGTCAAGTAATAATTGGTAGCCTTTAATTATAGGGATTAGTGCTTCTTAGTGTTGTTTAGATTGAGATAATATTCTTTATTAATTGTATATCTATAATCTAAGAGTAAGAGTGGATTATGAGAGTGAAGCCACTGGATCAGAAATTAATGCTTAATTAGCTTTATACATATATATTCTGCTCGCTCTACTCCAGTGTCAGTATGACTGTAAGTCTCCATTTCTCTATCTTGCCAATATTCATTTTAGATACCAGTAAAGAGTCCACGCTTGCTTTGGGCTGAAAGTATTATTTCTTATAATAAATTTTTAAGATAATATGTAATATGAAGAAAGAGGTCAAACATTTAAAAAGAATATAGTAGATTATTAGTCAAAAAAGTGTATCGGGACTAAAAAGGAAAATATTTAGTTACTGATGCATTACCGTGAGTAATGGGCCGAGAGTTCATCCCTTGTGAGGGAACTGATATGGACATCAAATTTTAATGGGTTGAGACATTAATGTACGTCAATGGTGGTGATCAATATAAGTAAACAATCAACGGCTGAGATTTATTTATTGGAAAAGATAGAACTTTCATATCAAAAATTTCAATCTTAGTAGTAAGAATTAGTGACGGGTAAATGGTAATAAACTGATAATGTTATAATAATTTTTCACCCGCCACGTACCGGTACGTACCAACTAAAATGGAATTTCTTTATGACATATATATTCTGTGAAATTCTCCTCATTTGCACGTTAGTTATTATTGGTATTATATATTGTAACGTTTTATGATGAGAAGGGGCTAGTGTTTGAATTTTACAATTTTCATCGTTCTTTGCATTATCACCAGGAATCAGGAGATATCGTGTAGATGAATATTATTTGATTCATTTGAATAACCTTTTTTTTTTTTTCAGTCTACTCTAAAATCTTAATTAATTGCTCATCTCGCTATAATTCATTGGATCTATAAAGTGGAAACAATGTCACGCAAAATCTGCATCGGTCTTATAATATATACTGGAATCATGCATATAGCACGTTAATTACCACCCCATGATCATGTTTACTGCTACAATTACATCATCTCAGTCAATTTTAAATTAAGTACAATATATATAGTGGGACTAATTTTGTCTGAATATTAGATGAGATGTGACTTTAATTGGGAAATATATATGCACGCACTAAGTTATATAGCATGATAGAGTCATTAATCGTTATTCAAAATAAATTAAGTCATTTATGATAAATCATTAAAATCATAAAATCCTTAGAAAATATACTAAATTTTAGCTATGAAATTCTTAGACCACTATATTTTCAAATAGTTTTAATTAAGGTCTATATATAGCATAAGAAGGGGACTCCACTTCAGTCATATTTTGACAAATTTGACAACATATTTCTTTTTTTTTTTTTTTTTTGAGGAAGATTTGACAACATATTTCAAATATAAAATGAATAATTCCAAAATAACAAAGAGTTTCGATAGAATACCATAAATAACTTCAAAGGTTTAATAAGTGAATTATAAGACAATGGTGATAATAATATATAACAGCAAATTTGTCAGTAGTATATCAATCCTCATATATACTCTATACTTTTTCTATGGCTCTTTCCTTGTCAAAAAAAATGTAGTATGGTACGTTTGGACTCCACCTCCACCACTAGAGTATATTCTCTTTTTGGCAAAGCAAGCCAATCTGTCTATCTTTATTTTTCCACCAATTAATAATGTTATATATATTGAAAGTGCCCAATGATAGAACTCATCAATTTATTGAAATCAATGACAGAAAAGCTAACGAAGCACTTAGTTTTTGACTTATTACCAACACCAACTAATGACAACCGGATAAAAATCTGCTGCTTTTCCAATCCGAAGGTCGGGATCGGTTGTCGCACCGATCTCAAAGTACTTCGTTAACTTCAGTATTTTTTGTACGGATCTCAATAAACTTCGGTGTTTCTCAACCGTCGGATCAAGAAAGTCCGGGCCTACTTTTCTCAAAAGAAAAGCTGGTGATACCGATCCATGACAACCGGACAACTCTAACTTCACCTTTGACAACAATTAATACTTGTCGATATAATGCATAATTCTATTATTGCTAGAGGAAAATATTAGATGTATATATAGATTTTAAAATTGACCCATCTCTCTTTTTTAAATTAATTGTGGGATTCTTTTTTTTTTTCTTTTTGGAGATAAATGTAGGATTCTTAATTATTATGTTATTAGAAAGTTATTCACTGGTGTGGTGTTCAGTCATAGGTTCCCTAATCTTGAGTTATTAAACGTGCAATTGAGACTTGACCCGCTACAGTAACCGGCACTAGTTCCAGTCAGTATATTATATTATATATATAAATTAGCTCCCTTTGGAAGCTTTTGGAATAAAGTAAACTTTATTATTATTATTTTTTAATAAAAAAGTAAACTTTATTTTTCTTTTCCACCTTTTATTAAAAAAAGAGAGAGAAAGAAATGACAATGGAAGCTGATAAACATTCCTTTCGGAATAGTATCTGGACTAAATTAAGAAGTATATACTTGTAATTTGTAAAATAGTACGAGTGTTTCTGGTATACAGTAAAGTTTTGTTGTGCGGCATGAGATTGATATACGGCAAACATTGTTTGCCAATCGTCGGACCAAGCCATCAGTTAAATCTCCGCCGTTGGATGCGTGCTTTTCTCAATCCAGGCCATCGAATTCTTTCAGTCAAATTCAGCGAAGAGATCACTTCTCTTGTTATATCTTGATCTTCGGGTGCACATGGTGTGGAGAACCAAACGAGGGGAGAAAGGCATGGCGGTCATACGGTATATGAGGAATGGGTGTATGTAGGATTTCACCTTTTATTATTTGTGTCACCAACGCCAAGATGAGGTTTTTTGCGGCTTTAGCTTGTGTGGTCATCATGTAGCAGCTCATTTTAAAGTACTAATGGGTCATTAGGAGCTCGGTTGCACAACTTCTATCTTCAGAAAATCACATTCTTGTCTCTATGGCCACTCCTCTGTGGTTTCCTGTGTCATGAGTTACTTTAATCTTTTGAAACGGGTCACAGTAACCCATTACACCATTTGCACACTATTATATCATCATATGATCCCTTTCTTTTCAATTCACTATAAATTTCATATCTTGAGCTCTATAGAAACTATTTCTTATAGACTCTCAATTCCTATAGAAACCTATAGAATCTGTATCTGCTGAACATGCCCTAAATTAGTGGCATTGCAGTTTCAATCATTGTATATAGTTCATTGATCATCAAAATTTTATGAACTTCACAATAGTTGCAATACAAGGAGTATTTAATGGATGATTAAAAAAAACCTTAAAATTGATTTCTATTGAAAACATGATCAACCTATAAGTCTAACAATACATTTATAAAGTTTTTAATTTTTTTTTTAATTTTAGAAGTTCTATTTGTCAAAATTGTCAAGATAAACATCGTTATTTGATCTCATTCCCAACAAGTTAATTCTCCAATTGGGTCCAGATATGGTGATACGATGGTTGATACCATAGTTGATACCATAAAAGTTGACTAGTCAAATATTCAAAATATCAATTAATAACAAACAAGTCATACAAGCATTCAACCAAAAAAGCAACACAACAAACAAACTATTTCAATTCAACTAAAACTAAAAACTCAACTAAATTCGATCTTAATTGAACTAAAACTAAAAATGCAACAAAATTTCTTCATCCAAACTTGAGATCTGAACAAACTTCCTGCACATAGAAAAATCAAAAAGAAAGTTTACAAGTTAGTAAAAAAATATTGAATACTTAATGATGTAACTTGAATAGCTTCAGGTAAAACTTGAATACTTAAAATGATAATTTGAATACTGACAAAAAAACTAATTATGAAAAATGCAGTAAATTATTTATCAGTGACACCACAATACACATAACTTAAACACTAATTGATATAACTTGAACATTTACTAATAAAACTTGAATACTGACATATTTTACAGCATGAAAAGTCACTGGTATAACTTGAATACTCAACTGTATAACTTGAACATTTACTCATAAAGCTTGAATACTCAATTGTTATAACTAGAATACTTAATTGTATAACTTGAATATTTACTCATAAAGCTTGAATACTGACCTATTTTTCAGCATGAACACTCACTGGTATAACTTGAATACCTATTGGTATAAGTTGAACATTTGCTAATGATAGTTGAATACTAACAAGAACACACTCAATGTGACTATGGAGATGTTTAAGTGAACTTACATACATCCCACTTGATCTCATTACTACAGTCTGTCAACAAATTGAAGGCCAGATAAGTCCTGTCATTCAAAGTGTCAACTTGTAAAAATTGGAACAATTGTCAAGTTAGGAATGAGCACTTACATAACTTGAATTTTCAATGGTATAACTTGAACACACATTGGTATAACTTGAAAAGAAAAGAAACAACTTATGTGAACATATCGGTAAAAAGCTGGTTTTCAGACCAAGCAGCAAGCAAGTAACGAACCATAGTGCATCAAAAGCACCATCTTCCTTCGTCCTCTGCACCGGCAGACCCGTAGCCCGTGTAATCTTGTAATTGAAGTACTTCTTGTTGCCATGGAACCTCCACAACAAGAAGTACTTCCTGCAACCAGCTCGTTCTTGCCACATTGCGAATGGTACACCACAATGTCTGCTTCATCAAAATGCACACAAAGGACAATCCATTGATGGTTTACTGTGGTCACACATATCACAACACCAGCTTCTTCAATCTTCTCATTTAGCAGGTCAACACATTTTTGTACCAGTGGCACATTGTCTCCTGCTGTGATATGCACCTGCAAAATCACAGTTGAAAATGTTACCACAACTTGAATATAACATAGCAGTTTGAGTACTAATTTTTGGTATAACTTGAATACATATTGGTATAACTTGAGTATATACTGGTACACTTGAATACTTACACTCCTGTATGCATAACAACTACCATAACTTGAATATAACATAGCAGCTTGAGTACTAAATTATTGGTATAACTTGAATACCTATTGGTACAACTTGAATACACACCGGTACAACTTGAATACTGACATAATTTTCAGCTTGAATACAAATGATAACTTGAATATCAAATAGACATATTATATACCATAGCATCATTGTTGGCAACAACAGCCTTCTTCTTCCTATTATTTCCAAACACCTCTCAATTTATTATGTATAGCAGAACTTCCATGATCTGATATTTAAATGAATGAACAAAATATATTAGCAAGTCTCAATAAGTTGAACACTCAATGTCATAACTTGAATACTCTCAAGTTTAATCTGAACACTAAACCATCATATGCTCAATGTCAGACTACTCAATAAGTTGAACACTCAATGTCATAGCTTGAATACTCTCAAGTTTAATTTGAATACTAAACCATTACTTGTTTGACTAAAATAAACAGTACTAGAACAAACAATAACTTGAAACATACCAAGTATGATAGCTACATCAGTAGGAGTCAAAGAGACTTCCTTCTCGCCAAATTTAAAGCACTTTTTATCCATATCGAAGCATCGAATTATCTGTTCCACCAGTTCATTGAGCCCGCTCACATCTGGCATGCGGAAGAAATGATAGAAGGGAGTTGCGTTGAGCTTATCAATGGCACTACGAGCAAGTTTTGCAAAATCTTTTCTATAAAGAATGTGACAAACTTGCCAGGTCTACATCTAACACCAAATACATCATTATCTGTTAAAAAAAAAAAAGATTTGTCAGAAAAAATATAGATAGTTGCTATCTTGCATATCCATATGCATAACCAGAATGTACACATTTTTAACTTGAATACTCAGTCAGTTGACTCGGATCTTGCAAATCGATGTGCATAACACATCTTACTGGACACAAATCGACAAAAACATCTTAATATAGATCTGACAGCTCAGATCAAGTCAATATTAACCTACTATTCAACAAAAACATCTTAAGATGACTCAATCTGACACTCACGTATTAAGATCTAATCACATCTAGCATAAAACTAGGGTTTAACCTAGGTTATATACACTAATTTAATAAAAGTACAGTTTAATTCACTATAACATCATTCCAGCATAAATAGAGACAATTATAACTTGAATATTAACTATTATAACTTGCATACGATTAGCAGTTACTTGAATACAATGAAGATAACACAGATCTGTCTCTTCAACCTTATAATCAAAACTAATTTGAAGCAAATGAACAATTATTATCCAAACTAATTGATCAATACAACATAATCACTCCAATTTGACAACAGCAAACCCTAGGGTTTCGGATCAGGAAGGGGAAATGCAAATTCAACAAAATACTATCCAAAATCAACTTAATACACAAAGATAATCTCAGATCAACTCAAAAACACAAGAAAATTCGAATTATATTACCTCTTTTGCTTCCAGATGGTTGTTCTTCACTAGATGCCAGTGCTCCTGCCTTACTTCTATTCTTCGGCGGCATCTCTGCTCTCAAACGATGTTACCTCCTTCGATCGACTCAACCACGATCCGATCCAGCAAACTCAGCCACAATCCGATGCGATCCCGCGCTGCGATCGACGACGGCCGCGATCAGACGAAATCGATGCGACCGACGATGGCCGCGCTGCAATCTCTGAGATGTGAGGAGTGAAGTGAGAGTGGAGAAAAGGACTGGGAGAGTGGGAGTGAAATGGGAAGAGTGGGGCGATGTAATCCCTATAAAGGCTACCTATATGAAAAAGGGGAGGGGCTATTTTCTGAGGAGTGAAGTGAGGAGAGAAGAAGAGCGGAGAAAAGAGAAGCAGATTTGAGACGAGATGCGATTCTAACTCTTAAATATACAAATCGATGGTGAACTGCGTTAAACCGGAAAATTAAACCGGGTCCGGTTTTATGGTATCAACTATAGTATCAAACACGGTATCCACATAGAATTTTCCTCTCCAATTTATTTCCGCTTGCAATACTTCCTAATTTATTATAATTTCTTCAGGTGAAAAAAAAATGTGGCATAAATAAATTAGTATCCAATATTAGACAGTAAGGGCGTGTTCGATGCAAGGAATTCCAAGGGAAATTTTGTGGGATTGGGAATTTTTTTCAAAGTTGTGTTCGACATGCATCTCTGGGAATGGGTTTGGATAATTTTTTTCCAAAAATACCCATCAAACTAAGTACAAATCTTTGGGAAAAAAAATATTGGGTCTAACTCAATTTTCTTTTTCCCAACTCTTTTGAGAATGTATGGGTACAATATTTGATTACCCATTCCCAAGATAATAATGTTTCCCATTCCCATTGTGAACCGAACAGGCCCTAAAATTGTTTTATATCCGTTTATTTATAACTGCTTTGAAGATTAGTTAATTATAATAAGACCAAAAATTTGAGGAGCAAAAAGAAATAAAACTTGGGGATAAATAATTGGCAATTGTTGTATATAAACTTTTGTATAGTACTTATCATTGTTTGACCGGAGAAAAGAGTGAGAACAAGCAGCTGGGAAAGAAAAAAATTAGGTCTGAGTCGATTTTTTTTTTTTCCCTTGGAAATGAGTGTCTGCTTGGATTTGAGTTGGGTATGGCAACAAAAATGGGAATGGGAAATTGACCTGCTGAACGCGAAACTGGAAATAATTACCACTGGGCCAGAGTACCCACGTGTTCCCATGGGAACTAATGTTGCCGAACACGCCCTTACTGTATACCATAAACACTCAAATAATATTGCAACCACTTCGTTTAAAATTCTTATGTTAATATTAAAGTAGCTAGTCTATGCTTCCCATTCCCACTGACCCTGTCATATAGTGTCATGCATGCTCTCCGTTGATTTCATCTCTAGGGGCAGCTTGGGGATCGAAATAGGAACAGCTCAAATTGACTGAGGGAGAAAAGTGATTTAGAACATGATGAACTTGAACAATGAAATAGGTAACAGGCCCTTTTTGATAAAAGGCCGACATATGTTAGAGAGGTAAGGCGGAAAAAGAGAATTTCATTGAATATTTTTGGGCCTTAACAGTCTATGTTTGGATCCAGAAAATAAAAAGGGTCATATCTAGTGTTCAATGTAATAAAATTTGAGTTAAGTGTTAAACAATGTGAGATAAGAGTTACAAATTTAAATTTTGTGTATATAGTTAAAATGATGACGCAATTTTAAAAGAATACAGGTGCAATATCGAACCCTTTCAGAATATTTTCCTTGATTTTTTTTTTTATTTTGTTGCAATTTTCGTTTACAATACTTTCTTCATAAGCCCACCCATCATTCAATAAACATTGATTTTCGACCCTTTTATATATGAGGAGGGATCCATTGACAATGGATAACTTGACAATCTTGACAATGCCTCTTTTAAAAGATTTATAAAAAATCATAAAAAATATAAAAACTCTTAAAAATGAAAAATGATTTATAGATGTATCACTTGACTTATAGATTGATAGTGTTTCAAATTTCAATTAATTTGAACATCGTTTAATGACTTATCAAAATTTTGTGTACTTTTCAACGGTTATAATTTAACGGATCTTTAAAGAGTTATCCGTTGTTTAAATTGAATATAATCGGATACATAATCAATCTATAAGTTAAGCAATATTTCCGTGAACTTTTTTCTATTTTTAATATTTTTTTATTTTTTATAAATTTTTAAAAAGTGGGATTGTCAAGTTATCCATTGTCACTGGATCCCTCCTCTTTATATATTTGCCACATGTTATTTCATTTTTTTTAAATTCCTCTGGCAATTTTCACCTTTTTTTAGAGAATTCGGTTGACGTTTACTAACCCAATTTCATTGTTTATACTCGTTAGTTGTTTCAAACTTGCTCAAAATTTTGGTTAACCTTATTTTTTTTAAAAAATACGGGCCTCCACTAATATATATATATAGAGCAAATATACCGTGAGCTTAATCTCCAAAAACCTATCAAATCACTTCCAAATTTCGATTTATATGGCTCAATAAATTCTCTATATCAAAACCTTACGAGATACAAAATTTTTCCCTTTTTGAAAATTTTTTAGTACTTGTTTGAGATTTTTTAAAAAATGACAATACAATATTAATAAAATAATCAAGTTTTATGTATTAGTTTTTAAAAAATCTTAAACAAATACTTAAAAATTTTCAAAAATAATCAAGAATTCGGTTGACGTTTACTAACAACAAGTTTATTTACGACATTGCATAATTAACGCATGAGACAAAATGGGAAATGTAATCCGTGGACAACATCGCCATCCGACACAAGGACGACGGGCCATGACTGAAGCGGTTAGCATTTTCCCTGTACACCTCCAGCAGTGACGCGGGGCCTCTTCTCTTCTGTCTGAATTGCACTCCCAGTCTCCGAGCCAAGCCAATACAAGGAAGAGGAACATGTTGTTGTGTTCATTTTAAAATAATTGTCCATGCATCACTTTTTTAATTTTTACTTTAAATTTGTAACTTATGAATTTTAAAGATGTCTCTTCTTTCGTACACTCCATCTTAAAAAAATATGAAAACAAAGTATTAAGAAATGCTAAAAATGAAAATTATATTGTTTGTATCCTATAAATTTTTTATATCAAGAATTTAACAAAAACATAAACATGATTTGAAGATGGATAAGTATGTTTTTGAAATTAAGTTTACCAAATGTGTGGGCTTAACCTCATAGTAACATCTATTATTAAAAAAAATTACACAAAAATATATATGAAAATGCTTGTTTGTTTCTTGGATATATATTTTATGATACTTCTGAGGCATTTGGTTCATTTAATATAATTAGGACAAATAACATTTGAATTAATTCCGCTGGATGCTTGGATTTGAAGGAATGTCATCCCAAATTTCCAAGTGATTATATATTCCTGGTAACATGATATGATTATGTTTAGTTTTGAACTGCCTGCACTTATGACAATCCCGAAATGCATAATTATCATGTTAGCTAAAATAATATACTTCATGGAATATACGAAAAATAATCAATTGAGGGTGATCATCGTTTTAGGACACAAATAAATTTAGAAAATTTCACACAAAATCAGTGAACCATATCAAAGTTTTCCATAACCTTATTATAATAAACAATATGCAGTCCTTAACATGTATTAACAAATACTTGACAATTGACACACTAGCTAATTAAGAGCATTTGCCTCCATGTCTCTGAGTGGCAACACACAAGAGAGAATTAAAAAAAAAATGTATATTGCACAAATTAATTATTGAGATAGATACGTGATTAATATAATTTGATATCACAATCATATGGTGATTTTTGGTCACCTTATAAAATTCAATACGTTCCAATTTGACCAAACACAGCAACTGATGGTGCCTAGAACCTATGGCAAGGAATACCTTGCATAAGGTGCAAACAAGATGCCCACTTACACGAAATAAATAATTTTTACTAACATTTTTAACAAAAATATTACGTGGGAATTTGCCAATTTGAAACCCGAATAGAGGTTTTTATATAGATTAAAATTCGAATGACAAAAAAAAAAAAATATGAATCTCATACTTATTTTAAGGAAAAATAAATGCTCAATGAGGGAACCTTTTACAAACTAATTTTGATATTTCAGTTATCAATTCCTATTCCTTAATTTATGTAATACAAAATTTAAAAAGTTAGATAAATGTATAACAAAAGTTATAAAATATTTTGATGCGAATATATCAATTAATCTGAAAGACAATAATAGTTCAAAAATAGTTATACTTGATGTGCGGAGTAAAAATTGTGATGTAAATAGTGATGTAAACAGCAGTTCTCACAGTTCTTCTCATGGACAAAAGACCGATTTTCTTCCACAATAAATTGTGTTGCCTGAAAGTGAGGCAATTGCGATCAACGGACGCCAACCGAGAAAAAAAATATATTAATTGCTCCTATACAATAGTAAACTTTTCCTTAAAAAAGATGTGAGATAAAATCACCCAATTGCAATATCCACAAAAAGATCTTTCAATTGAATTTTTAAACAATATGGTGCATTTTTTTTTTCTCAAGATCTTTGTGAGTTTCTTGTTTTTTCTAGAATTTTTAATTGCAACATATATGAATTTAATGTTTTTTTAATTGTTAATAATGCTTTAATTGTTTCTCAAAAAAAAATTTAATTGTGAATTCCATCCAGACTCTAATATTGTTATTTGGTATTGAGAAAATTTGTAGCTTATATATTGCTAATACATAGATGAAGGAAAAAAAATATGAAATTTAAATATTTAATTATGTGAAACATATCATGCTTTTATAAATTGACGCATTTAGAAACGGAAAGGTCTTCATTTTGTCGTACAATATGAACATAAAAAAACATTTGACAAAACTATTGCTTGACTTTTAGTTGAGGTCGGTAAAATGAATTATCTTATCGACAAATTAAATCGGCATGCTTGTCTTTCTCAAACCTCCCATACAGTCCCAAATCCCAATTTAGTTGTAATTTTTCTAATCCAATTTTAATGAGTTATTAACTTATTATTCAACTTAATTTGTATCAACTATCAAATCAAGTTTCACAATAATGCTAATTGTCTTTAGCAATAATTAGCATGGCTCTATATCTTTGAACTTCTTGTGGTGGAGCTCTGGAGATGCGAAGTAAGACTCAGCCAGACATGAATGATGCATCCACCATTCGACGTAGTGGTCCTATTAATTTATATCTGACCTTGGGAAAATGGATATTTTTAGCAGCGCACTCATTGTGCTTACTCTTCTTTATTTTTCGTTTCTTTATTCGTTAATCGTTCCTCCGTAGAAAGGAACAGACACTTTTTGGTTAGTTATGAGAAGACGATAAGACGAGAGATAGTTGATACCTGATGATAGTTCCTCTTCCTCATCTGTCCTTGCAAACTTTCATATTCGGATTTCAGATCTTCTTTATTTATTTATTTATTTTTTTGAGATAATGTTTTCTTAGTTATTCGTATGAATTTTACTTCAATGATCTCACTATATAATTTTTTTTAATTCAACAACTATAAATGAATATTATTCAATCTTAAATAAATTTGTAATCAGCAAAATTATTTGATTATGATCACAGGAGAAATACCCTTGTTATTTTTCTTTTGCTAGGCATTTCATAAAATGGCTCACTAGCGCACACTATTACATGATGCGACACTAGATGATTCGAAAGGGCTCAAAATGATCGATCAAACTTAATTTTTTGTCTATTAAAATGTTTTAGAAGGCAAGGCAAATTCATATTTACACAAATCACTAATTAATTAACAAACGTGCAATTCCACTTTATAGAAAAAAAAAAAACTTTGATCTTTATCTTTTAACTTTGGATTCAAGTTCATCCTTTTGCTTAGTCAGAGTTCAACAAGTGCTAAAAATTGCCTTTTGCGTAGTTGTGAAACAAATGATCAACATTTTGTATAAATAAAAAAGTTGAAGGACATAACATTTAATTAAGTTTATGACATTGATCATATATTTACAATTTTTAAACTCAACAAGAGCTACAAGTTGCTAATATTAAAAAGATAGTTATAAGAAACATTTTTTTTAGTTTGTCCACGATTGGAATGGAATTCATCGACAATATAGGTGGAAATCTCTAATTTAATTTTTTATGAAGTCTTGATTGCACAAATATATGACTATCCGTTTTGGTACAGAATTTTGAAATGGAACAATCTCGTATTGCAAACTACATAGATAGAAGGGCTGTTTCACAAAATTTCCCACATTATTACATTCATACATCAGGAACAGGAAAGAAGATGAGGACCTTTGTTGTGGGTACAATTCTCTTCGGGGTTGCTTTCATTTGGCGTTATCAAACTGCCCCACGAGGTTCCAAGCACCTGCTAATGGCGTTACCGACACTCTTAATACCCTAATTAATTCCATTCGCCTGTTATTTTATTTGCCCAATCCAAGTCTGCAATTCTCTAATCCCAGTGCCCAAAACATAAATAAATAATTTAATGTAATTGTTATAATATGCTTTGATTTGCCGACGCCTGTGTGCTACGTATCTTGTCTTGTAGTCAAACATCACGAGATCTAAAGCATTTAAATAATTGGTTTTTAGAATTGTAATTAAGAATCTAAGATCTGATTTGTGTGAATTTCGGGATGCTTAAATAACAAAATATAAAATACCAATAAAAACAAAACATAATTATTCTGCAAAAATCAATACGTAAAAAAAATGGTTGGTGCTTATTTAGTAGTTAACTCTGTAATGTCGTCATCACTCCAAGTCCAACTAGTGGAAACAAAGTAACAAACAATATTAAAGAAATTCCACACTTGTGCAATGGGAAACTAACAGACTGGGGCCACCACACTTCCATAAGTTCCATTCCATCAATTTTCACGAGACACTGAGAACTGAGAAGTGAGCTCAATTCTCTCTCAAAAAAAGGAAAAAAAAAAGAGTAGTGAGATGAGAATATGAGATCAAATGAAATCTAAAAGGTTAATTAATTATTAATTAAGGAGTGAAATTATTGCTTTATTTATTTTTTTTCTTAAAGAGATTATTGCTTTAATTGGAAAGGTTATCAACTTATAATAATCTGCTCTCCGCTTGGCACCACAGCAAACAGCCACCCAAGGCCACTTGCAACGTCCCTCGTCTCTCCCCGTCTGTCCGTCTTAACTCTCTAAACTCCCAACACAGCACGAGCATATTCATTTCTGCAATAACGCTCTTCCCTTCCCTTCCCTTTAATTCCCCTTTCTTTCTTTCTTTCTTTCTTTCTTTCTTTCTACTTCAGATCTTCTTTCCCTTCCGCTTCCGCTTCCGCTTCCGCAATTACTTGCGCCTAGGGTTTCTGTTATCCCATGTGAGTAGGTAAAGCGGTCTGCACACACGCTCTTCTCTGCAAATCGCCATGGGCTTCTTCAGCTCTATACTCACCTTCTGCGGGTTCGGAGTCGGCACCTCCGTCGGCGTCGTCGTCGGCTACTACCTCTTCATCTACTTCCAGCCTACTGATGTCAAGGTTTTCAACTTTCTACTTTCAACTACAACCACACGCATGCTGCATGCACTCCCTTTCTCTCTCGATTTGCAACTCCCAATCGCTTTCGATTTAATTTGTTTTCATTCTCTAATTAAAAGTTGTTTGGTTCACGCTGCGTTGATTGTGAAAGCAGGATCCCAAAATCAGGCCGCTCGTGGAGCTGGACACCAAGTCTCTGGAGCAGATGCTGCCTGAGATCCCTAATTGGGTCAAGAACCCCGATTTCGACAGGGTATTCTTTACTTCTCTCATGATTCTCTTCTCTTATAAGTAATTTCGTTATTATTCCAGATACTTTTTTTGGTAAATTTGGGGAAATAAATAGACTTTCTCTCCTAATATAATACTGTTCACAATTACTCCTTGAAGATTGACTGGCTAAATAAGTTCATCCAGCACATGTGGCCTTACCTTGACAAGGTACGCATTGTCACTTTCTTATGTTATTGTTAATGTTTATTTTCATTTTCATTTTGATTTATAGATTGTTAAATTACAATGTATGGGCTAATTCGTTAATTTGCCGTGACATAAGACCACAGTTTTGAGTGGTTGTTTCTTTTACTTTGTCATTGCCATAGGAAGAGTGAAAAAGTAATTTAAAAAAATAGATGCACAATTGAAAGCTCAATTTTCCTCTGAATGAAATGCTGCTCTATTCTGACATCATCTGTGTGCCTCTAAGTACTGAATGCATCTCTGACTCAGTCACACCCTTATAGTGCCTTGTGAAAAAAACTAATTTTGAAGATTGATAAACACTTTAGGTGCTAATCTGACTCTTCACTTTATTTACTTGATAATTGCATAGGCTATCTGCAAAATGGCAAAGGAAATTGCGAAGCCAATTATTGATGAAAACACAAAAAAGTACAAAATTGATTCGGTTGAGTTTGAAACATTGACTTTAGGTTCCTTACCTCCAACCTTCCAAGGTATCATTTTTGTTTCTCTCTAGTTCAATGGTTAGAATATCTCAAGCTTCCTTTTTTCTGACATTGTTATCAATCTTTTTTTTTTTCTTTTCTTTAAGGGATGAAGGTGTATACAACAGATGAGAAAGAGTTAATAATGGAGCCTTCTGTTAAATGGGCTGGGAACCCTAATATTACTGTTGTTGTCAAGGCATATGGCTTGAAAGCTACAGCTCAGGTCTGTCTTTGCGAATTACATCATATGTTACATTAGTGGAAAATTATCTTCTTTTTTTCTGCAAAATACAATGTCTTCATTTCTATGCTCAAGCTACTGAAGCAATATTTGTTGCAGGTAATTGACCTTCAAGTGTTTGCCTTACCACGAATCACATTGAAACCACTTGTTCCTAGTTTTCCTTGCTTCGCCAAAATTGTTGTCTCACTTATGGAAAAGGTAAGCAACATAATTCCAAGTCATATTTGTGTCTACAGTACAAATATAGAAACAGTAAAGGCTCAATCTATAGGGCAATTCAGCTCATTGAAGAATGTGAACTAAATCTAACTTTGGATTTGTTTCAGCCCCATGTCGATTTTGGATTGAAACTCTTGGGAGCAGATGTTATGGCAATTCCTGGTCTGTATCGAGTTGTTCAGGTGATCATGTCATTTGCTCTATTTCTGCATCTTAATCTACAAGATTGATACGTGCTTTGTTGGAGAAAATGAAGTCTAAATTGAATAAATAAATAAGAGTATCTAATAATAAGTAATCAATCAATGTTTTTGAAGACTCTTGCCACTTTCTATCATTGTGTGAATCTGCTTGATATTGCTCCAAAATTACCATCAAAATTCTAACATTGTCAAAAATTGAAGCGTACCCATGAATATTATGAATACTATCTTTAGAGTGGTATTTGTCAAAAATTGAAGTGTACCTATAAACATTATGAATACTATCTTTAGAGTTGTATTTGTCCCACATGGTGCAATAAACTTGCAGTAATTTATATCCAAGATTATGACATCTGTTTCCATTCTATCGGTGCAACAGTCTGAAAGAATGAACCTGAATTTGGTTGCAATGACAGTTCAGATATATTGAATTGTGAATTAGTGTTTTTTCTTTGGCTATTATTTCTTGCTTTGGTTTCTCACATTTCTTTCTATCCATTCTTTTACTATGTCACCTAACGCATTATATGATTCAACTTGAGAGGTTACCAGGTGAAGTAATTGTATTACTTTTCTTTTATAAGCAACTAAGATTTTTGACAGACTAAATTAATCAATACTTAAGAGTAAAAATATTGAATTTTAATGAATGCTCCCCATTAAAAGCTATGGTACGAGAGTATATTACTGTTGAGGTATGAGCAACATTATTAATTTTATTTAATTATATTTATAAAATAATTGATTATGGAAAGATAACAAGTTGATGATTAAATAAAAAATTTTGTGGTTGCCACCTATAATCTTACTAATCCATCTTGGTGAAACTGATATATAATTTACAAATTCTTAATGTACAAAATTCAGCAAGCATCTAATATGTGGGGCACTGATTTATCTGCAGGAGATTATAAAGAATCAGGTTGCTACGATGTACCTATGGCCTAAAGTTCTTGAAGTGCCTATTATGGACCTTTCAAAGTAAATTTTCCCCTCACTTTATTATTTTTCCTCTTTCAATATCTCTCTCTCTCTCTCTCTCTCTCACACACACACACACACAAAAAAACAAACACACACACAGAGGCAAGATGCAGACAGATATTAACGTACACCTTCCATATGATTTTAATTTTAGTAGATCTATGGATTTCATAACTTGAGACTCAAATTTATAAACCCACCACTCCTGGCTCATATTTGTGGTTTACAGAGCAATGAAGAAGCCGGTGGGTATCCTACATGTAAAAGTCATCCAAGCATTCAAGTTGAAGAAGAAAGACTTTATGGGGAAGTCTGACCCGTATGTGAAGTTGAAGCTGACTGAAGACAGAATGCCATCAAAAAAGACATCCGTTAAGCGCAACAACCTCAACCCTGAGTGGAACGAGGATTTTAAGCTCATTGTCAAAGACCCTGAGTCACAGGCCCTTGAGCTTATAGTCTACGACTGGGAACAGGTGAAGTATATGTTTTGCAATTGTGCATTACAATCATTTAATTGACTTAGTTAAATTTTCTGCTACACTGCTCTCAGTTATTAGGCCTCATGTTCATTATATTTTACCCTTTACACCTAATATATGTTTGATTGAATCCAATGTATTGTATTGGAAATTTGAATTTAGCATTTCATGTTTGGTATTCTTTTCCACAAAATGTTCGGTATTCGTTATATTTTACCTTTACAGCTAATAACGTTTGTTGAGGTCCCCATTTTTATGGCTTCTTGACAATCCAATAGTATGGTTCGACATAGCAGTTCCTTGGTTTGCATCTTAGCTTTAGTGCAGTTAGCAGCCTCTAGCATCTTCAAATCTACCAATAGGTAAGTCATATATCAAGTTAAATGCTTCATCACGATCGCAGGTCGGAAAGCATGACAAGATAGGCATGTATGTGATCCCACTAAAGGACCTCACCCCAGATGAATCAAAAACGCTAACTCTAGATCTTGTTAAAAATATGGATTCTAATGATCCTCAAAATGACAAGAATCGGGGACAACTTGTTGTAGAGGTCGCATACCGACCTTTCAAGGAAGGAGATACTGATGAGGATATGAGTGATGATTCTGCAACTGTTGAGAAGGCTCCAGAAGGTACACCTGAGGGTGGTGGTTTGCTCGTAGTTACAGCTCATGAAGCTCAAGATTTGGAGGGAAAGCATCACACAAATCCATTTGTGCGATTGCTTTTCAGAGGAGAGGAGAAAAAGACAAAGGTATGTAATTGTCTGGTATATTTGTGCTAAATTCTACTTGACATTTCGTACTCTCTTGGAGTAATAATTAGTATTATTCTACTTATGGCTATTCCAAGAAATAAAATCCAATATTATATATGCAATATTACCTCAACCCTGATGAGCTCCTATTTTTTAAGATAATAAGATGATTTTATTACTTTGCTAATGCTTTGTTGATTATGGTGAAAATTGTTGGGTCATTTTAGTACTTTGCCTTTGCTTTTAAAATTTAGATTAATGTAGTTATTATCATTTCGCTATGCTGTTTATAATTGGGTGTTATCTGGGAAAACACTATTTTCTGGTAACATTAGCTACTACAGGGTGTAATCTACAACTTGTTTAGTATTTCTGGGTAATAAGACTGGATCACTCTGATTCTGATAACTTATTAGTCAAAATCAGATTTTTTTGGTTTCAGTTATCGTGCCTGATATATTTTTCTTTTTTCTTTTTTTTTTTGGCAGCATATTAAGAAGAACAGAGATCCTAGGTGGGAAGAAGAGTTTGAGTTTGTGTGTGAGGAGCCCCCGGTTAATGAGAGGTTACATGTGGAGGTTATCAGTAAACCTTCGAGCATTGGCATCCATTCAAAGGTACCCAACTAATTTATTTTCTAACTTGAATGGAAGAACTTTTAGTTGTCTTGCTTAATGGTTATTGTGAAAATTTTATTCCACAATTTATTTATTTGCTTGTTTTATATTTTGGTGAAAAGGAAAATCTGGGGTATGTGGATATCAACCTTGGAGATGTGGTGAGTAACAGGAGAATCAATGAGAAATACAATCTAATTGATTCCAAAAATGGTCGAATTCAGATTGAACTACAGTGGCGAACCTCTGGATAGAAACTGGTAGGCAAGCAACCTGAGAAATAATGTGTTATCTGAGAGAAAACATGTTTGTTATTTTCTTTTAATGTCAAATCTGTATCTTCTCTCGGCATGATTGCTTTGTAAATGTCATAGGAGCTGCATAGAATTTGTTCACCTCTCTGTTTTCTTATGCTTGAAACAGGATATTTCTTGATTTTGTTTCTTATTGTTGTTACTTTGTCAAGCATTGATTGGTAAAGTCTTACCCTGCCAGGTCATTTTTACTTGTGATGCATTAGAGTTTTTAATATTGGGAATCCTTGCTCTCGTTTTTCGAATATTTTTCAGAGTAACATTTTGACCTCAATCATGTAAAGAGATCAAAGAGTTGCAACTTAACTGGGAACCATTGGTTTTTGTTAATATTTGATGCGCATGAAAATAAAATCAAAATGATACAAGTAAAATAAAAAGGACATTTATTTTGTGTGTACACAAAAGTTGTTTTTTTTTTTTTTTTTTTTTTTTGAAAACTTGACAGCGGCTGTCAAGTGTAATTAGCATTAAATAAAATATAGATTACAGCCAAACACTCTACATCCACAACCTCTAATCAACCACATCTGAACAACCTAACATCATATCGAAAGCTTTTTTTGAAAGCTTGGTAGTGGCTACAAGTATTTCATATCGAAAGCTTGGCAGTGGCTACCAAGTATTTCGTATACCTCATAGCTGTCTGTTAAGGTAGCGTGATCACAATAACACAACGTTTCCTTCGGCGCGTTTCTCAGGAGGCCTGCCTTGACAACTCGAAGATCATGTGCAATCCCAACCATAGCAACAACACTCATGCGAATATCGTGAATTATTTGTTTTTTACCATTAGCCTAACGAATCCCAGATTTTATTGCCTATTCCCGAATTATACATTCAATGTGCGAATTATATGCGAATATAATGAATTTTACGAAGTATTTGCGTATTTTTACCGTATAATTCGCCTTAGACGGAATGTCAGTAGCTAATCTTGTTACATTTGTTTGAAACTTTCTTGTGATGCATGCTAAGCTTTGAATAGGAGCCAATGTACCCACGTGACTCACTGCAATGCGAAGTACTCATTTTCTTTTTGCTTTGTTTATTCTTTTTATTATGTACTATACAGTTTACAAGGCTCCCATTCCATGTCTATTCTCCAAACATCATGTTGGCTTAGTATAGATGTATAGTACAGGACACATCAATCAAATTTCTTAGGTATTCCAAACTTTTTAGGATCTATTGTGAACAGAATTTGAATGTTACCTATTTTATTTTTATTTTCATGACTGTTATCTAAAAATACAATATTTTACATAATACGATATTATAAAAACGATTTATTTCCGAATTCTGAATATTTGACCCTGCTGAAGAATTCCCGAATCATAATCTTGTTACTATGATCCCAACCAGCTAAAGGAACGATAATATTGCTCAAAATATACTGACTTCTCAAATGTTTAGAAAGCAGACAACATGACAATTAACATGCCATTCTATGCATCCTAACATGTCCTAAAAGATCTCTCAATCTGTTTCAACTAAACTACAGTAAATGTTAACAACATGAGTTCAATAATAAATTATAAACGCAAGTGTTAAAATGCATTTAATCGTTATAAATTCTTTTTCTTTTATTAAATTTTGTTAAAGAATATATATATATACAAGTGCTACGAAATTGGAAACAAATTTGTGACTATTATCAATTTATTCTTTTCTCTTTTTTTTTTTTTTCTTTAAAGCGTATTATAATTTGTGACCACTTTACTACAAAAACAATGGCTTCATCGAGAGTTATTATGTCTTGATACATTTCTCTTTTTTTTTTCTTCTTCACCTCCAATGTTTTGTACAATTGACACAAAATATATGTAAAAAATTTAGCATCCCTGTATGTCCTATAAAGCGCTGCTGCTAAGAAAAAACAGAAAGGACCACATACAGCCCTAAAACCAATGAAACAATAATAAACAACATCAACACAGGCAATCGACATCATCTGCGGTGACAAAACCAAGCTACAATAATTATGATAATTTACATAACATAACCTACACAAAGAAAAACAACTGTAGTATACCCAAAAATGTAAGGCAAGAGATGGCTGGAATCAAATTGATCATAACACCTAATGTACACAAATTGCTATGCAGCATCCTGTAGAAAATGCAAGGCAGGTATCTCCAGAATTTCATTTGGTATGGTAATTTGTGAGAACTCCTTGTCTTCCATGGCAGTGGAGATCTCATCCCAAGTGAATGGAATACTGCAACAAAAGGGGAAAATATCAAACACTATTTGAAGGAATAAAAAGAAAAATATTGTGCTAATATTATTTCCCTACTTATCATCATCTTTAAGCAAAAAATCATTGTCCGTATCATCACTCGTTTCATCAGCCATCTTGCCTAGGACCTAGAAAGATGGAAAATATAATTGTTACGGAAGTTCATGGTTTGATATATAACTATGAAATAGACAGAAATCTGTACTGCAGCTGTAGAAATATTTGTGATTTGAATTGTATCAACTTACATCAAGTGATACACTTTGAGTGTTGTACTTGTCGTCCCAGTATTGTGTGCAAATTTGGTTGAGCTGTTGAACATTCAATGCCTACAGGAGTTGATGTCAAATAAGATGCAAGTTCACTACACATGCAAATATGTGTTGCATACAAACGTACGTACGTGTGTGTGTGTTGAGAGGGAGAAAGTTTTTGAGGAAAAAAGAAAGAAAGAGGGATTACAGGGCAGAGATCGCTAGTTAGATCTTCATATGACACTCTATACTTTTGAAAGATCACCTAAAAGTAATAAATAACCATAATAAATTGAAAATTGATACAGAAACTTTTAAAAAAAGAGTAAAATCAAGTCCTGGGTGCATCAAATTTTGAAGGACAATAAAAGACAGGTTATGTAGCTTACCAAGAAGCCAACAGCCTGCCTGATGTGCTTGAGTTCTTCCCATGCAGATCCGATGATCTGTTCGCATTGGTTATGTTTAGATTTAACATAACAGGAACAGAAAGGAAAAAAAAAAAAAAAAATCTACCATACACATACCTCTTGTTTTGCTTTTTGACACCAAGACTCAAGTTCTTCCATCCCATATTTCACATACTCGCCATTGCTAAATGAGCAGCACTCCCTCCGCATAAGTAGACTACACAGCGATATGTTATAACAAAAAAAAGTTAGCATTTTATTACAATTTTAAATATCAGTATAGCAGAGGTGGAGAAACACAAACTAATGCAAACAGTATCAATTACAAAAAAAACAATGCAAGTAATATACTGGAAGAACATTTACTTTTGTTTAAAACACTGCTAAATCATGGTTAGTGGTTACACACATTATGCAAGATCTCACTAGGCACAGTAGGGCAATTTAAGTGGAAGCATTATGAAAGTCATTTTTAGTAACAAAAAATGTTATTCTAATATTATGACAACTATAGATAGGCCTACCTGTTGAAGAGTTGAACATTGATGAAAGAGAAAATCTGGCCAACTAACTTCTTAATTAATATGGTCGGTACCTGAGAAACCACCAGAAGATCATAAGTAATTTATTATGTACAAGTGATTAAACTAAAAAAATTCGATGAACAATACATACCCCATTCTCTTGCAACATCTCAACAAAGTCATTGAGGGTGTCCACAAGTGTTTTCCAATGGCTATTCAGATTCGAATTTTTGACTGAGCGACCTCTCACTATGCTCGCTTTCGCAGTTCTGGGTGCCTTCAGATTTATATTCATCAAATCCAAATTGTCAGTCCGCTGATACAGTACTAATCAAACTTAGAAGAACAGACGACAGATTATAAGAAAAGGAATCTGAGTGAAAAGTTGTGATTAATAAATAAATAGTATGAAGATGTTCACTTATGAACTGGTAAGTACGATTTAACAAGTGAAACAAAGTGTTTTTTTTTTTTTTTTTTAATTCTCAGATCTAAGAGGTTTAAGAGTATTCAGTAAGAACTAGTTTGTGCATCCATGACTGGTCACAGCCCTGTTGCGGAATGTCCAACCAGACATACCCAACAAAACACTCCATGACACCCCCTACAATCCATGGGAACGATATAGTCCATTCTCCCAAAATAGGCAGTACAGTCGTGGGACAAACCCCTCCTTGTGCACAACTTGGAACTTTTGTCAAAGTAACATAACAACAGCATCTTTTCTGGCCAAATGGTACCACAACTGTCCTTGGAAGGCAAAATACTTGAAGATATAGCAAGGGTAGATTGTTGCACTTGAGATTTTCAATATTGTCTATATTCTATATACTACTTCACCATTGTTCACCATTGGTGTAACACATCCAATATACATATTATTCTTTCTTCAAAATACAATGGCTGGGTATAATTTGTGTACTACAAAGAAAAATTATTTTATACATCAATAGCAAAGAGTTTATTAAAAGGGAGGTTTCTACTGGAATATCTAAATGATTTCAGAATCTAAGCATACCTGAATGGCCAGAGAGAGTAGGGAAGTGAGATCCTTCCTCAAGTTGTCACGAACCATACCATAAAATGTCTCCACAAATGCCTGTAGCTGTTGTTTGAAAAGCATGGCTGTCTGCTTAGCCTCCACTGGGCGCACCACAATCGATCCCTCATAAGACATGCTTGCTGATGAGGCACGAAATCCCTAAACACCCACATGAACATTGTTAGCAGTGAGTAACCACATATGCCTAGATCAACATGCAGTCCTCATTTCAAATATAATACTAAACATATCCTATCTCTTCTTCTTGTATGAATTGCAGTGTTTCATGCATCAGCTTACAAGAGGATCACAATAGTTTCAAATGAACCAAAGCCAATACCAGTTTATAACAAATATGAAACTGCAGACGCTTCACAGGAAAAATTAGGAAATGAATTTACACATATAACTATAAACTTGTGAACATAAAAAAACCCAGTCCCATTAAATGGGAAAGCTTGGTAGCTGGCTGTTATAGTTCCTTCGTGAGATAATGTTGACATATAATTTTTTTAGAAAGAAGTTCACTAAAGTTGCAACAATATACTTGTGCCATCCTTCCAAAGAAAGAGGTCGAAGGGGGTAATCTTTTATGTGGTGAGGAACCAGTCCACATTTTAAGGCACTTCTGTAGTAAAATAGCCAGAGTAGATGAATTAGCCAGCCAAAATGAAAGATCATCGTTATTATCTGGGCTCTGCAACAAATAAAAAAACAAACAACTGAATGTGTCAGCTGGACTTCCACTGTGGTGCAACATATATCGTGTTCAACTGCACTAAAAGAAAACATTTATGTCTGCTTGTAAATGTGAAATTTTATTTACCCCCCTTCTACACTGAGAAAATGCAAATTGGAAGACCCAAAAAGAAACAAATAGATACTGGAGTAATTATGACAAAAATTACATTGTTGACCCCAACTAAGATATATTGGTTTATAGCATAAGGGCATAAATACTCAGAACAGCCTATCCACAATTTCATGTTTTTGGAAAAAAAAAAAAAGTTCAATTCTCAAAAGGTGAATATAGCTTCTTATGCATTCTATTAAAGACAAAAATATGAACTGGCATCTACCTCAAAAGCAGAACCAATCATTTGTATGACCCGATCAAATACACTTGTTTTATCTGCTTCAAAGGACTTCCAACGAAGAAAGCACTTGTAAATAACTATGGCAGGAACTGGCTTTCCAGGGACTACTCCAACTCTGTGCACTACACAATTTATCAGTGCTTCAAGACTCTCCTGTATGGGAAGAAATAAACCTAGCATTAGCATTCACAAAATGATAATCAACAAATATAGAAGAGTACATTACACAATGGTCCATGAAAAATCACTATTTTCCAGTTTGCCCTCAAAAGTTTCATGGCCACTGTATTTTTTAAGATTGTCCATATTGTCAAGTGATCGTGCAGTTAATCAACCGTTGGTAGCTGCTACCAACTTTTCAAAAAAAAAAAAGAAAAGACGGTTAATCAAATAGATCACGTGGTTCTATAATAGAAGACACTGACGCCAATGCCCATATCGCTGCTAATTGAGGTGAAGATAACAAAATCAATATTTATCTTATCTCAAGGATGCCAGCGCTGACATTGATTTTTAAACCTCGGCATGCTGACTCCAACATATATCCACAATTTCATTTCAGAATTAACACCATGATCAAATGACATTTTTCATCATTATTTAATTTTCCATGGACCACTTAGATCAAAATTGACAAATGGGAACTTGAAACATTAGGGCCACAAGGAATGAAAGATATATATTAAGAAACATTTCTGTCGTTCACTAAATGTATATATCAAACTTTGAGTGGTCAGTACAGGCTGTCTATCAAGATAGGAAGCATTCTTCTTCAAAGGAGTGCTTTGCTTCATAGGTGATGTGCCTTGTTTCATTGGCGATCCACTTTGGTGTTCCTGTAAGATAATCTTACTGATTTCAATAACAAACAAGTACAAGTAAGATATGAAATAAAGGTCAATTTAATAGCTTAAGACCTTATAATCTTCATTGGATGGCCGGCCGTTACTCACTGTGCTCAAACTCTGCACCATTAGACAAGTTACATAATTAGTCATTTATATTAATTAAATTTAGCTTATCAAATTATGGAAGCAGAGACTAGGAAGGAAATTGCACTTGTTTCAAAGGCGGCAACGGTGTAGTTCCATTCTGTAATGTTTGCATGGCAGGAGAAGCCAGAGCTTGTTTCCTTAGAAGGTGGTTTTCAGCTTCCATTTGAGATAGTTTTTCTTGAAGGCTGCACATGAACAGGTTGAATTTAAAAACCAAAAAGATTCTCACTTTCAATAACTCAACATTAATGAAATAAACTATGACAACCTTAGCACAGAATTTTTCAATGCAACTATAGTTGATTCCGCTTCTTTGGCTTCTTTCACCGATTCTTCATACTTCTTCTCAGTTTCTTGGACCTTCCTTTCAAGAGAAGTTGCCACCATCTACAATATCATAGCAAGAATGCACAAGAACAACAAGATTGATTCAAATGAACTTAGGATTCCATTCACTTTAACAACAGAGGATTAAACAAAAAAGGAAAAAAAAATGATAGTGACTTCAACATTTGCATGAAGAATGCTATTGAAGTAGGTTTCTATTGTGGAATTCATTAAAAAATGTCAGGTGTTAACCTACAGTTTGGCATGTGCACAGGCACAACTACAGGAAACTGCAAGTGTTAGATTACTAATGCCATCACCAGCAAATATTTCTATAAGAAAATGAAATAGAGCTAACATGTGGGAGAGAGTGAGGGGTAAAGGACCTTAAGATTCTCATTTTCAGCAGTAAGTTTATCAACAACAGCAGTATCCACAACTGGCACCTCCTTTACTACAATCTCCTTTTCAGATGCAATTTTTACAGCCACCTTCTCTTTATCCAACAATTCTTTGGTCTCCTTAACCTGCTTCTCCATCTCCTGGTATGCTAGTTTAAGCTTTGCAATCTCCTGTGATTTTGCTTCCTCTGCATCAGACTGCAAAAACAATTTTTTGCATTAGCAAGTTCTTTTTTTTTTCTTAAGAAGATTAGCAGGTGGACAATTAAATTCCAATTGTATGTGGACTCCTTGGAAAAACAAGAGGAAAAATCAGGAAATAATTATCTCCAACCATGGAAAAGGAAGGTGAAAATAATCTCTATTAATTTTCTCTATATGTAAAAGTAATTAATTTTCTCTATATGTAAAAGTAATAACCGACAAGTACCACAGTTGACACTGACAGAAACAACCTCCAAAACAACACAATTATTCAACAGAGTTCTAGAGAATGAACAAATTAGCTAAATTGCCCATCAATATTCCATAACAGGTCAGTATTGCTTTTCTTGATCAGCTTAGACAAATTGGAAATCTGAAGTCTAGAGGGAAAGATATTTTCCATCAAGTACATGAACAGTTACGTTCATTTGAAACTAAGAGGGTTACGGGAGATGTTTGTTGCAATAAGTAATGTTGAGCGTAAAAAAAATATACAAAAACAATCATTAGTATCTTCCAAGTATCACACACAACAAATGACATACCCGCACTCGTCTCTCCAGCTGCAGCCTCAATGTCAAGTCCTCAACTTGCTTCTCAAGTTTATTTTTGGCAGCTTGTAGAGCACCAGTTTCCCTTGCAGCCTAAAGTAAATAGGTTTTGATTAGTATCTTAGGGAATAGCAAATGAATTTCATACGGACTTGCTAGTAGTAACCATTGCACAAGTCATGCTAAAAGAAGTACAGGACATGAACGGGGCCATCTTTTGGCATGACTCACATGCAGACAATAATAGGTTAGATATCTGTACACTGCATCCAATCGTATTTGTAATGGAATAGCTAATAATAATTACTTCTCAGAAATAAAAAAGAAGAAACATGCACTTATTTCACTGTATCAAGTTCCTATATAAACCAAGAATGTCTGTGTAATTGCTGACAACAAGGATCAACCACTCCACACCACTCAAGAGTAAAGAAGGTACAATAGAAAAAACTCTGGAAGTAGGATGACAAATCCTGTACTTTTTCCATGTACTGAATCAGGCTTCCGGAAAACCCAAATAACAAATTGTATGCCGAGTATTGACCAGAGTATCAACAGATCCAAAGCAACAAATAATATGAGGAAGGTAATGGAATAGTATAAGCACAGCATTTTACCATTTTGAGCTTCCTAAGCTCTTTCTTAGCAACTTTAACACGCCAAGCACACTGAGTTGAAATGGCCGCCTTTTTAAGCTGCTTATACTCCGACCTTGCCAAATGGGTTCTGAAGCAGCTCTGCAATAGTATTGTGGCCAAAAGAAATGTATATCTTTTAGATATTATAATATACAAACCAACACAGACAAGCACCGACCTTACTGAAAAAGAAAGTTCAATTCTACTGCAATATGTGTTTTTTAGCGCTAGTGCTTATCTGAGCTTCTTGTCTCTTTTACCGGAATTTTTCATGCACTCTTTTCTTTTTAAGTAATACAAATGCAAACAAGTAATTACCTACTGACCTTCAGAAAAGTAGTACCTCTCACTAGCTATACTAATCTGAAACACCATAAATGGTATCCAAGAGCACCCCATAACATACAAGGTTTTGTACATTTATATAAACACGGGATCTCAGTCTATTTTCCCTTTTAATTTTTCTGTCTTTTCTATTTGATTTGAGTGGTTCTCCTATAGATCGGCCAAGCAACCTTTCATTTTGAATCGAGCGGTTATTATCAGACATTTCTCTTTAATTGTATCTAAAGGCATATCGTGACCACCCGATTATGAAAAATGAACGGTCCATGTTTCATCTGATCCATAAAATAATTAGCCATTTGATTTTATATTACTTGAGTCCATTTAGTCACTAATAGTACAATACAAGAAATGTCAACCTGAATAAGGACTGCTGCTTTTGTTTGGCGCCTGAAAAGGAACTCCTTTCGGGCAGCAAAGCCACGTAGAGCTGCTTGAATAGTAATAGATGCCGAAAGCAAATCTTTGAAAGCCTTGATTGCATGATACCGGCGAATGTATGTCTGTATTTTTAAGGAAGCTGCCTCTCTGCGCATGTTTTCATAGAGTCTCCTTGCATTTGATCCTACAATTTAGAACCCAAGTTTGAAAACTAATTTATCAAGCAAATGAATGTTTTTTAAACAGTATTTATCATGTCTAGATTGGTACTTCTTATATTAATCAGCTGGGGCAGTTCTCTATGGGGAGCTGTATACTCACTTAACCATAGCCAGAAGCACTTGCTTAGCCCCTGGATTGGTTCATAACCAATCAATGCATGAGTACCACATCATGATGAATTACATGGGATCAGTATGAGATAACTTTAGAAAGTTCAAGTAGCACATTATACACTGTGAAGGATTACTATTTATGACTTTATGTAAAACCAATCAGGACCTATACAGCACGCACCTGATAGTTAACAGTTCAAATATACCCTTCACTCTTGCATGGATCAAGAGTTGAAGACCTACTTCAGACTTAATATTCCAAATAATTTAGTCATATACATGGTATTCTCTTACCTCTACAGATGGCTTGGAGGTGAACAGCTGAAGAACGAACCAGAATGAAGTGCTTACGCTCCTGGTGTGACCTGACCTTCCTCTGAATCTTGCTGGCAGATCGTCCCAGTACCTCATTTCTCTTAGCATCAAGTTCGGCCATCTGCCCAGCCCGTAGAAACACCTTCGTCAAACCTATCTGCAAAGAGAACAGAGGAAATCATAGGTCAGAAAATCCCCCACTTATCTAATGTGTATGCTACATTAAAAACACAAGGGCAGAGTTCAAAGTTCAAAACTTAGAAGTTTGAAGTGAAATTTAGAGAATTTATGAACTAAAAAATCAAGAATCCACATCTGTGATGAAAGAAATTTGCTATGACATATAGATGCATAGTTGTGGAAAGTCGGTGCTGGAGAAGGAAATAATAGATAAAGGGAGTAGCAGAGAGGATATCTGGGTATCAAACTCAGCTGAGTGTTGATCGCTGCTATGTTGTTTCTTGTATTTTGTTTTCTCCTTTTTTTTTTTGTTTTTTTGTTTTTAACTAGTCTGGTGCAGGTCTGTAGATCTGTATTCTTGAGTACACTATCTCTTTGGTCAGAAATTTTATAAAAAGGATGGTTTCGCTTGATCCAATAGAAGCTTGGCAGCCACTGTCAAGCTTTTGAACAGAGAAGAGAGAGCAAATATCTTGACAGTCACTGCCAAATTCCCCGAAGAGATAGGATGGGAGAAGAGTAGGAAGAGATAAAAAAGGTAATGCACTATTCTCTTTAATAGATCATCCAGAAACCCTAATCAGTTACACTCGAAAAGCAGTAATATTTTGATATGAGTGCTTTATGTTTTTAAATTTCTTGGGGAACTGCAGGATATTCACTTTCATAGTAGTAAACAAGTACAAAATAGTCCAATCTTACATAAATACTTCATTACCTGGTAGCCATCAAGTTTTATTTCCTCAAGCAGCTTCTTTGCCACAATACTTTCATCATTACTGAAAAAATATTCAAAAGTCAAAACTTGCAGCAGCTTCAAAAAGGTTCTAATAAAGAAGTGGTTAGTTGTTCATTAGTAAATTTTTCTACCTTCCACCTAATACTTTAGAAGCTAAAACACCAAAACGGTCTATAAACTCGTCAAAGGTTCGCCTGGTTGGATAACCAGCACAACTAATCCTAATAGCCTCCAATACTCCCTGTTTAAGAAAAAATAGCATCCATATTAAAACATTGCTAGTTGCCTGGAAGTAATTCCACGTTTTCGATTATCAAATGGTAATTGGATCCAGATGAATCTTGTCTAAAGGCGTCGGCTATAGCAATATCAAATCAAGATTATGTAGAACATTTTGCCTCTTAACAGTAAGTACATGGCATGCAGAGTAAATGCATGTTACCTTCATTGGTTCTATTGTAAGAATGTGGTTTAACTCGAAAACCTAATATTGTGTTATAAGCAAAAAAATTCTTTTTTTATCCTGTAATGGTACTATAGCACTCCCACTATTTTTTTTTTTTTTAACACTCCCAATATATTAAAAAAAGGATAAAAGAGAAAATAGGTACTTACACCACATCTGAGTTGTTGGATGACATTTTTATTTTCAAAAATGGCAGGCTTAAGAACATTGTTCGGCTTGATACAACGAATATAATGTGGCTCAGTGACACTCAAAGTCTCTAATAAGCTTTGCAGTTGTTGCTGTTTATGTCAAAAACACATAAAGAAACAAACTTGGTCATCAAAAGAATTCCTGTCGACAGAGTTGTTTTACTGTTTCAAACAATTTAGAGTCAATTTTGACATCTTTTATGTTGCTTGAACAGCTTAGACTGTTTTTTTCTTGATTCTTACTATGAATGTTTCCAACTTTCTTGTTTATAGTATCCTACTGACTCCAGGACTACTATGAGCCCAAAAAATTGTAACAATTACCAGGATCTATTATATAAGTTAAAATATACCTTGAACCTAGTACCAATAGATGAAAATTTAGAGGGTTTGGAGGTGTCTTCGGGGGGGAAAAGGCTTGCAATGAAGGCACATTCTGAAGCACCTAACAATGCTTGATGTTCTGGAACAACAAAATCTTTGTTTTTATCCAAAAACAGATCTGTCTGATACGTCACCTGGAAAAAACAAAGGGTGAAATTTTATACATACAGGACATTCTCATTCAATACCCAAAACACTGGTATGTGACAAAATAAAAACAAATTAACTAGCCAAATAACTGAACATTGGCTTACAGTATAGTAACTATCTTGACTAGGTCTGGCACAGAACGCAGCAATTGTGCACCACCAAATCTCTATATTAGTTTCTTTTGTTTTCCTTAACCATTTTCCTTGGGAGTTTACAAGACTTAAATCAAGCATTTGGAAAAGCACCAGTAATGCTCAATAGAACTTAAGTAGAACCCCCTTCAACTACCATGTGAGAAAAAGAAATAATTATTCAGTATCTTTGTTGACATGCTGTTTGTAATTACAAATGGTGTGTACTTACAAGTTAAAAAGTGAAAGAAGTTATTCAGTATCTGAAATGTTACTTACATCACCAGCATAATGGTGTATTGTAAAGTCAGATCGAGACAACTTCGGCTTTGAGAAACATGGGTTCTTGGTGAAATTTTGATATAGCTTCTCAGCAAAAGTTTCATGAGTTGCTCTTGGCAACATGCTACAGAACAAGAAAAGAAATATAAAATTAAACTTATATGCCATATAAATTGATCAGGAAACTTAAAAGAAAGAAATAGTTTAAACATATACCAGGTCTCATCCAGGAGAGCAATGATTCCACCTGGTTTCTGCATAACATTTTAGTTTAAAGAAAAAAATTACATGTAATCAAAATTTTATGCACATATTATTTGATAAAGCACCCGAAGTATACCTTCTCTATGAGATCAAGAATATCTTGATTATCAATAAACTCAATATAGCTCCAATCGATTTTTTCTTTTGTATATTCTTCTTGTTCCATCTTGAAGACATGCTGTTACATCAAGTTACAGAAAAAATAAGTTTTATGTTCTTTTACATCAATATAATAAAATGATAAAGAGGCATCTGAGACAATACAGTATGACTCATAATGACTTCAAAAATTAACAGGATAATCAAACATATCCAATTGTACAGAAATACAAACTGACTCATACAACTCAACGTATCCAAGTCAGACCTGGTTAAAGTGCTGCTGAAGCTTTTCATTTGTTAAGTTGATACAAAATTGCTCAAAGCTGCATCAACAAAAGCATTTCAGAAATTGAAATTAGAATAAGGTCATATAAATGAAATTACTATGCCATAAGCAAAATATATAGTATTCCTAAGCTAGATTCTTAAGAACTTTCTTATAGATACCTGCTCATACACCACTTACCTTTGTTCAACATTCTTTTTTCCTGGACGATTTTATTTCATTTCTTTGTTTTTTTAATTTCTGGCCATGGGGTTATGGGGCAGTAAGTTGTTTAAAAGCCCTAAGTGAGACATGGCACAACAAGGACAGACGCTACAAAAGGCGTACCAGCTAAGCACCTGTTTGTCTTGAAACTTTCAAAGCCATATATGTCCAAAACTCCAATCAGATACTTCGAGTTGGGATCTTGACCTAATGAGTCATTTATCTTATTCACAAGCCTGCCAATTAAAAAAAGCATATATACTTGTATATATCAATTACTAATTACCAACAACTTGATATTGCTCTCTATATAACATTTTACATGAAATGAGTATTTCTGTACCCTGCTACTCTAGATATATAATGTGCACCATGTTAAATGATAAATCTCCCATGGGTCATTTCAAAATCTCAAAAGAAGTTTCCCATACCCATCCAATATTTATGATTATTACGAGGATAATTATAACTCCATCCCTTTAAATGGCACCATGAAAAATAACTAAATAATACTTGCATAAATAAATTTAACACTTACCAATCAAACAAGCGGGAGTAGACAGTTTTTGCTAGTCCATCTCTGCTCAAAATCGCCTGACTTGGAACTAGATTTTTAACAATCTTTTCTCCACGGGTTACAATAACACGCTTACATAAGGAGCTTTCAAGTTCATTCACGTCACACCTATATAAATAAACAAAATAAAAGTTAGATAACGGAATATGCTTGGCATAATCACCTTGAATTATGTAAAAAGAGTATTGAAATGTTAGAGGCAAAAGGCCATGATATAGGAAAGGCTTACATAAAAAGCTCGGCTGCTGTGTTGAGATGAAACCGTGATTTCTCATCTTTTGGCACAGAGGAATCATTTTCTTCCCCATCAGCGAACTCCACATTGCCCAAGTGAAGAATTGCAGCCACCGCACGAAATATTGCATCCTAGATGGTTAACATTTGGCTAAATAATACATAAAGTGTATAATGAACATGACATTTCAGCAAGTACTTGTCA
The DNA here is from genome assembly GCA_030179965.1 of Cyperus esculentus. Classification (NCBI taxonomy): domain Eukaryota; kingdom Viridiplantae; phylum Streptophyta; class Magnoliopsida; order Poales; family Cyperaceae; genus Cyperus; species Cyperus esculentus. The sequence goes on along the minus strand of JASGLE010000033.1, from coordinate 3,732,861 downwards.
ATACAGGACTTTACCAGGCACTGAATCAATACAAAATGATACCAACAAGGGAAAAAAAAGATCTAGTAAACCCGAATGCTTTTCATGAAAATGGAGATGTATTCTTCATATGAAGTAAAGGAGGCAATATTAGAAAATAAAAATGAACTGCATGTTAAATGCTACTTGATTAAGATTGCAGGTCAAGTTGCCATCTCTCTTAATATTGAGGAGATCTTACTTTCGCAATTAAGAAGTTATAGGGCAAAAATTGTTAAAAATTCAAACCGAAGTTCTACCCAGACAACATATACCTGTTCTGTTTTGCTGATTCCAACAACATCCATAGCCTTTCTGGTCTCAAGATACTCTTTTGCGTCATCTATTGCATCAAGATCAATGCAATTTGACTGATTCAAGTAATGAAATGTTATTGCGTCCCCCAATTTGAACCTCTCTACGTCCTGCAAGAGCAATTACCCATTACAGATCTTTCATGTGGATTTATAGAAAATTTGTTAAGTGTATACTTTCTCTAGATAAAATGTACTGCAATGCATCTATTGAACAAGATAAGTATCAGATATACCCCAATAAATGAGCTAACCCAGGATGATATTCCCATAAGATCACAAAGCAAATATAACCTTCTACCCACTGAGTTATTAATCCTTTCTTAAGTTGCTCTTGGAGATGTCAATCGAGAAATAAAATTGTACAAGGATATGTTGTCTTTTCTGTAGGAATTTAAGCAGAAAATAATGTACTTAACAAACAAATATGTAATAAAGACCCTGAAATCAGCAATTTGAGACCATATAATTATACCTCTGGTGGGGCAGCACACAGCATGTAAAAGCAGTGGTAATTTCTCTCAGGGTCAGAAATCTGACATACACGGGACTTTTCCAAAAGATAAGTTCTTACGGCAGCTCCGGAAATTTTTCCGCTTTTGTCAAATTGTATCTCAACGAATTTGCCAAAACGACTGGCATAATAGGTACAGGTAAGTTATCTGAAAGACAACACTTCAAAAAGGGCAAGTAAAAAAAAATGGAGATGAACAAGGAGAAATTTTACCTTGAATTGTTATTTCTGACAGTTTTTGCATTACCAAATGCTTCCAGAACAGGGTTTGACTGTACCAAGAAATTGCTCAAGTTAGGACAGTAAAAGGGGCTGAATAGATAGTTTAAGTATATTCACAAATTAAATATAAGTACCGAACACCTAGAGTTTTAGATCCTTGTTATCGTCATTAAATTCAGACAATATATTCTTCTTCATGTTGTTTTACAATTTGTGTTTAGTTGTCACCTTCAATCTCTACCTTAAGACCCTCACCAGAACTTCATCCAAAACCTAACTTATTCCTATGGAAAAATAAGTATATATGGTTTGACTTGTGCCACGTTGGGTTCTTATATCGAGTACAGCATTGGTGTATGTTATACCTTGCTTCTAACAAAGAAACGATAATTTGTTAACAAAAGCTTATCTTCTTTAATTTCAAAAAAGGAAAGAAGAACAAAATAGAAAAAATAAAATAAAATAAACTGAAGCTTGAGGTTTATAACAGACCTCAAGAACTTTCTGTTCTACAGTCCTTTCTTCAGTTCCTACTCGACCTCCCATAAAAGCAAGATATTGCATGAGCCTCTTTGTACTCTCTGTCTTGCCAGCTCCACTCTCTCCACTGACTAGTATAGCCTGGCTCTTTTCATCTCGAATCATAAGCCTGAATGCAATTTGCAATAACAAACATTCAATTGTCTGTAATCACAATCCAAAAGCATACATCATAAACTATCTTAACTGGCTATTATATTAAACCTTTTGAAAAGATAATCCATAATCCTAAATGGGGCAAATGCTAATGAAACCTTACAATATCTTTGTATAATCCCTTAAAATCCAGGTTATTGGATGCCCATAACCCAATTCCAGGGCAGAAATCTGCACACCGTTTCTTTCTGAAACTTCATTTTATTTTATAAGATATCATGAAATAAATGTTTTTAGTCCGCTACAAGCGCACAGAAAATTTAACGCTGATACATTCATGTGAGGTCTAAGAGCCAAATAAACTGACTAGGCTTCATAACATACAAGCTCCCGGCATAGCCAATATAGTTCAAACTTAAGCAAAGAGTTCTAATTTCATCCGGTATGAAACCAACTCCAGTGTCCAATTAGTACCAATGAAAGCTTCCACTCCAGTACAGTACAAAACAGAAGTAGTGTCCCAATTGAAACTCAAATTTCTTGGCAAATTATCTAAACTTGCACAAATCTGCATCCTGCTTACCCTGGCTCAATCTCTTCAGTAATGTTCCAGTTTAGCACTATTATATCAGATCTATCTTTGATGTTTCTATTTTGTGAAAATATATAGTCTGACCACAATAACAGTAGAAATTACAAAATCAAGATTGAGATTCGAACCTGTAGGCAGCGTCCGCAACAGCAAATGGGTGGGGGCTTAGATCACCAAAGGCGGCACCCTTGTACTGTTGCATCATATGGTCAGCGTATAGATGCGGCATCCGCCTAAAAGGGTTCACCGCTATAAGTATATTCCCTGTGTAAGTCTGCCAATCCAACCATATTATACAAATCAGGAATGCAAAATACGTAAGGGAAGCAGAGAAAGTATACAGATTTGGTAAACAATATAAGAGAAAAATGTCGCATATGTTTAATGATATTTAGCCAAAATCCAGACAATTGAAGCACAAAGAGAGAACAAGAAGTACAATGACATTGCTATTTCATACCTTCACTATGTAGTGACATAATTTTTCTTGTCTTTTCTTTTCTTTTCCCTTTTTTGGGTATATGTTTTCCTTTATAAATTTTAAGAACCAGCAGGTCATCAAATTCTACTGTCCTTGTTCAATTGGAACTTTCATTTGTAATTGTTTTCATATTTTATGAAATTCTTTTTAACATGTCAAAATCATTTAAATATGATTGCAGCTTACATATATTTGACCGGTTTGATATCTTGATTTAAGATTTTGAAGAACACCAGGCTCATGCAAGTATGCTAGCCTTGTCATGTCCTCCACCCCACATGTCGGTGCTTCCGGATCTTTGGCATAAATACTTGACAATGTTGCTATTACCTGATAATAGCAAAAACACAGAAAAAGAAAATTAGTACATAGATGAATGGACCGAATAGTTGACATTGATGAATGGACAATAGAGAAGCTTATAATCCCGATGCACATTGAAGAATGAAACTAATAATCAAACCAGGATTTTTATCACACTATGCACCAGTCAGGTGATTGCAATTATTCCATCAACTTCATCCATATGTACAACCCAATTTTCTGATCAATTTCCCCAGTTAAGCTTCAATCTTGCTATTTGACCTCAGCTATATAGAATTTTCCTTAACTAGGTAGGTACATCTCAAATTTCAGTGAAGCACCTTATTTGTGATGCAATATGCAAGCACAGAAACGAGCAACTAGAACAGTTGGACAACAAAAGAATCTATTCAGATAGTTCATCCTGCACCTGCATCCACTATCTCCTTGATTACAAGAAGAGGGAAAAGAAAACAAAATAAATGAACCGACCGTCTTCCCAGAAGAAGTGTTGACGGTGAACTCATCTCCATTAACCTCAGCCACCTCTCCATCAAGCCAAGCCTCATCAGGGTCCTCCACCCACACCTGAGACCCCACCACAATGTGTGCGTGACTTCCCTGAAACAAACGAACAACATATAAGAAAATATATACATATGATTGAATTCACATAACAACAGCATGCCAAGCAAGTCGCACTAAATGATGCAGACACAAACTAATTTCCTATTTGATAAATATTCATCCATTAATATTGATAGAATCACTACAATTTCTAACACTGCTAAAAGTATCACAAAACCTATACATTGCAAGTTTGACTTCAACGAAGTTCCATACAACTGTCAGATTCCATTGGATGATGAGAGTTAACAGTTAACACAACAAAAGGGCATTGCAACAATGGTCATGGATCATCATTCTCTAACGCAGATAAATCACGATTTGCCAATGCGAAGCGAAATTGATGGAAGAGGAACTCACCATTGCGGTGTTTGGGAAGAGGAAGCGGTCAAATCAAAAGTCAATAATCTAAATCAGCTCTGATCCCAATCAGAAATCACTCGAATCTAAAGAACAAGCTCCGGATCACGGAGCACGATGAATATCTAAAAAATCTCAGCTGCAAATCCTTGTTGTCCTCCCCCTACTACCTCAACTCCATTGAGGTTGGGAGAAAGGAATCCAATGCCGCCTGGAGCTGATCCGGGATTCGAATCAGGTCAATCAGGCAATCTCCACTCGAAGGCGAGTCAATCACGATCACGATCGATCGGATATCAACAATCAAACAAAGGAAAAGAAAGAAGGAAAGAAATGGGGGAGAAAATCGAAGTGCGCTTTTCCCCCCTTCTCCAGCTGCTCTCTAAAGATAGCAAACGGATTGGATTGATGTTTCTCTTTCTTTGATTTGAGTCGTGTAATGTCGTGTTGTGTTGTGTTGTGTTGCCTAGTGAATGCGCTGCCCGTTTCTCTTCTTCCACACTATATCAAAACATGAATGAAATGAATGAATAATATGAACATGCCGCGAGCGAGCTATGAATGCGAGACAGACTGCAACGGAGACGACGAGTGTTCATCCCCTGACTTACTGCATTATGCAGTTCACAATGACAGCCGTTGGATCATCTCGAGATCCGTACTGGCACGCATCTTAAGACAATCCAACGGCCGAAGTTGTGAACTGCACAATGCAGTACAGCAGGGGATATGAATTCCGGAGGCGACGAGACGAGCGCTTCCTTAGATCTCCAAAAGACGGGGCTGGTTTTATCTGAACTTCTGTATGTTTCTTTTGTATTGCGGGTTTGTCTGGGTTGTGTTCAGGGACTTGTTACGTAGGTGCTGGCACAGAGAGAGAGTGGTGTGGCGGGCGCGGGGAGGGTTGGCACGAGGTAGCGACGGCTGACTTCGTCAATGAAACCAAGTTGTCTCAAAAAAAAAAATGAAACAAAGTACAAGTTTTGGTCTAACGAGTCAATTATTCAATTTAGCCCGGGAAATTCTTCTGTCCTGATTTGTTAATCCCTGACGCCCTGTACTTTTACTTTATTTTGTCCTCGGATTATATTAGTGATTTTAATATCGAATTTATGAAATTTTCTTTTGAAATTTAGTAACAACAATATATTATGAGGAGTAAAGCTACTGTGAGCTTAAGCTCACAAAGCCATTCAATGAGCGCATCTTAAAATACATAACAAACCGCATTCAAATTTCAATTTATATGGCTCAATAAATTTTTATATCAAAATATTATAGAATACAAAAATTTTCATTTTTTTAAAACTTTGAAGTACTTGTTTGTGATTTTTTTAAATGAGTATACAATCTATACTATATTATAAAGCACGTAAGTATTGAATTAGTCCATTTTTTTTCTTCTTCAAACTTTCGTAATACCCAAATTGCCCTGCATCAAACGATTAAGATTAAATTTAACCAATTCAATGATCTGGGTTGCATCCACTTCTACATATTCTTCTCCGTTTTGTTTCCAATGTGAGCGTTCTCCCAATTTGAAAGGATTTTGCTTGCCTTCTTTTTCCCTCTCCAAATTCCAACTCAAAAATATACACAACCACGTGCATGGCACGGATTCTCTGCTAGTATTAATAAATAATCAATGTTTTATACATTACTTTTAAAAAATCTCAAACGAATACGTAAAAATTTTCAAAATGAAATTTGTTTGTATTCCATGAGATTTTGATATGAAGAATTGTTAAGCTATATAAATCAAAATTTGAAAGTGATTTGATAGGTTTTTGAAGGTGCGCTCACAGAATAACTCGGTGAGCTTAAGTTTGATCATAGTAGTTTTACTCTCTTATGAATATAATAATAATTGGTAAACCTTAAGAAAAACGTCATATTCTTCTTTTTTTTTTCTTTTTTTTTTGTAAATGCATTTGCAGTGTTGTTTTAATCTGTTTATTTTCTTCATCTATTTAGAGCATACTTCCTTTCAAGAATATCCATTTTATGCAAATACTTGGTACCTCATAAAAATATTTAAGGAAGATATTGTAAGATCCAATTTTTTATTTTTATTTTTTTACAGATATGTAAAATTAACATGCTACTACTATGTTACATATGTGGACTTGTTATTATGGTAGTTCCGCATAGGATAGCATCTATGGTCCAACTTTTTTTTCCCCTATGTAATCATCCAACAACAATTTCGAATTAACAATTATGAACTTTTTAATTAACAACTACGGATTTTTGAATTAAACTATACAGGTTGGACACAAAAAATAGTTAGACCAGGTTACTAATCTTCCGCATATTTATAATCTCATTGTATTTCGCATTTTGAAGATGTTTTTTTATTAATGTTTGAAAAAGTTTTATACAGGAAACCTTAAAATTTGAACTAATTAAATAAAGAAGCTTTTGAAGGTTGATTGGCAAACATCTAAAAATGAGATGAGCTAGGGGATTTTGTCCGGGTCCAGATATTAAAAATGAGATGTGCATTCCCAACCAAACAGCATAGAGTTCCTCCACGACTCCAGCTCGCACGTTGTTGTGCAGTGACAGCGTTATTTCTCTCATTATTATTATCTCCATATAAACCGCCCTCTCACGCATTGCTTGGGGCCTTACGGCTTGCACCACCTACGAACTCGCCTCCAACATAAGTTTGTCCGAATAGATTGGATTAAATTTTTTGTCTATCCCTAAAAAAATAACAAATCTTAAAACTATCCATCTTTTGAAACAAATCTTAAAACTATCCCTATTTTACTGCGGTCACGGCCACAGTTTATTCTGGCCGCAGCGTCAGAAGAGTAAAAACTTATCAAATTTGTAAAAAATTCGCGTCTGACCGCAGCGGTCAGAAGAGTAAAAACTTATCAAATTTGTAAAAAATTCACGTCTGACCGCAGCGGTCAGACAAAGCTTCTGGCCGCAGCGGTCAGATATTTTAAGATTTTTATTAATGGCATCATGTAGGTCTCGTCGTTAGCTTTCCATCGATAGGTCATATGCCCAAATCGGAGTTTCCTATCAAAAGTTATGAGTGTTTGAATGTGCTGACGCTTTGTCTGACCGCTGCGGTCAGATCTGCGTTCAGACGCGAATTTTTTACAAATTTGATAAGTTTTTACTCTTCTGACCGCTGCGGCCAGAATGAACTGTGGCCGTGACCGCAGTAAAATAAGGATAGTTTTAAGATTTGTTTCGAAAGAAGGATAGTTTTAAGATTTGTTATTTTTTAGGGATAGACAAAAAAAAATTTCGATAGATTGTATTCCTTGGGTTTATTATTGATGCAAATGATTAGGGTTTGTTTACTTGTTTTGCGGTTCAACCCAGAAACAAAAATATATATCTCTTTCTATATTAAAAAGCACGTAAGGAATGGAGATCTCCATTGCGGTCTCATGAAAAATGGTTAGATGGGACTGCAATGGAGGGTCCAGATTGTAACTTGCCGTCAGATCTGCTGTGCATGATGAATCTAATATCAAATCAACGGTTGGATCGTTTCAGCGCCCACTGCCGGTCTCTTCTCCATTCTTTAATTTATTTTGGATATCTATTTTGGATATTGAACATTTTCAAATATGGATATTTATTTTGGATCCAAATATGTTTTCATATGTTCAATTGTAGACTGCAATTAAAATAGAATACATTAATGTTTTCTATGTTCCCCTCTTTTGCATGATCTAATTGTATTGTCTCTAATTTGATTAATGGAAGCCTAAGGGCCGAGCGTTTAAATGTCAAACGAAAAAACAATCTTTTTTTCTTTTTCCGCTTGATAATATGTTTTCCATTTATCAATTTTTCTCCCGGCCCCTGCATCTAAGAGAGACTGAAAAATATCAAAATACTAGGCCATCCATTTCCATTGAAACGAAAATATCAGAATTCTAATTAACTGCTCGTGATTAACATTTTAAGAGTAATATTATTTCCCTAAAAAACAAGATAACAACTTACAATATTACAATATCAAAATTTTTGTTTTTTTTTAATATTTATCGAAAAATCATAAATAATGAGTAAGACACATGTCCCAATTAAATGTGGTTGTAAATAAATCATAAGCTATTTGATCTGAAAGGGTACAAACTTAAAATTGAGATTATGAAATTACCTTCTTAATTAGCGCATTATAGTCAACTAAGATTTTGTCATTATATTGTTAGCATTAATGAAAATTAAATTGTCCGCATCATGCCGCGGATACGCTGCTAGTATATATAACATAGGTGAACATTTAAATAGTTCAATAAAATAATTTAATCATAATATTTTAAAAACATAAAGTTTTTTCAGAACTATATATGATTTATTTATATATATTTTTTATAGAATGGCCATTTTTTGACTTACAAATATCAGTATTTTCTTTAATATTTTATCCCTATTATTTATGTTTGGGACCATCTTGAGAACAAAATTGTGTTCATACAAATTGTGTTAGAACTTAGAACTCACTAAAATTAATAAAGTATTTTCGTTTTGAGAAAAGTGAATATATATTGCATCACCCTCTCTCATTTCTTCCTAGGACAGAAACCTAACATTTTCCATTGTCCGAATGTTTAGATTCTTTAAAAAATTAAAACCTACAGTAGGTTACAATCAGTACGTAGTAAAATGAAAAATGGTTGTAGCTGTAGAGAAGAGATGGGTAGGAAACAGACAATCAGCCCAACCCATTTGCTGTAGAGAGAAAAGTCAAGTGTATTGCAGTACCCATTCACTGGGTCATTCATTGGGCCATTCACTGGGCTAAACACTAAAAATGGGTCCCTCCGTCCCACTCCAATTGTCGCACTCGCACGCCGCACACGCAGCGGCAGCATCTCATTCCTGATTTCATATCCTCTGTAGCGCTGCATTCTGTAGCGCAGGATGTGAGCCATTGGATCATCTCGAATCTGTGATGGCACGAATCTTCAGATGATCCAACAGCTCATATCCTGCGCTACACAATGCAGCGCTACAGAGGATGAGCACTCCTCATTCCTCGTCGCCTCGGCCCGTCTCGCGCGGGAAACCACCACTCGAAGCGCTCGTCTCAGCTCAGCTCACTTTGCCGCGCACGCAAGCTTAGGTTTCGGTTAGGGTTACTCTCTCTCTCTCTCCCTCACTCCGCTACACTCCACCAGTGAGCGCGCTTCTTCTCTCCATTCTGTCAGTATCAGGTGCCAATTCGTTCGACGTTTCCATCTCCGAAATGTATTGTCGGTTGAATTGAACACCCGATTGGACATAATTTTGGTCAAGATGTTCGTCATTTGGGGGGTTTTGTAAATTGTGGTTTTAGAATGTTAAATTAAGATTGTATTCTTTGTCATTTTGTGTTTCAGATGGCTGGATCTACTGAGTCGGCTGACGGTGCCAGGAATGTTTGCATCAGTCCGTAACCTTATTCTCTGATTAGTTTTTTTTTTTTTTTTTTTTTTTTTAATTCTTTTTAGGAAGTTGTGTATTTATCAATTGTTGTATATGTTTTTTTGATGTTCTTATGTCGTTCTTACTTTTTATTTTTTCATAGTACCTTCTTCTTCCAAAGGAGGATCAATGCTGTTACTGTGCCATCCCAAATCAGGTTATTTAACATTATTCATAATTTTTGTTTACATCAACTTTGAAATTATGTTATTCTGTTAAAAGAATGGAATACATTGATTAGCAAGATAATCTCCAGGGAGACCCTTATTTTGAGAAAAAAAAATGTGCTGAATTTGATCCGTTTGGAGTAAAAGAAGTTTCTTGGTTTCTGGTTTGATTGGTAATGTATTGTTTCAATAGGCGAGGAAGGATGTTACTTTCTAATGGGTGATGATCTGTGTGAAGTGAACTGGTTCAAGCAGTCTTTTGGCTCTTGGTTTTTGGGAGATTATGTCTGTGAAGGTAGTGACGTCTTTTATTTTTCTTTCTTTTTATAAGGTTTTGCATGTCATATACTGTTACTGAATTGTGAAATGTACAGAAAAATTCTACTGAGCTTGTGGTCAAAGTCAATATTTATGCTAGTGAATTGAAATTTCTCTAAAGTCTAAACAGGTACCAGACTAGTGCAATATATTGTCACCCAAATAGCTTGATTGTTGTATATCTGTTAATGTTATTTGTAGTAGTTTTATGCCTTCCAATTTGAAGAGTCTCAAATTCTTCTGGTCATTTTGTGTATTGCATGAGCTGTAAAACAAAGCTCCTGATTGCTTTTTGCTGATCCTGCTAATTACAGATGGTGGTTTGTACATATTTACTCCTGTTGACCCCATCTTCGTGTTCCTGCCTTTGTTCTCTTCTGTGCATCTTTTGGTATGTTGAATCCAAACCGTCCTAAAATGGAACTGCTTATGTGCTTTTGTGGGATTATGTTTTTCTTTGAAGAAATTTTCATCATTGGATCTTTAATTAATCTTACTATTTCCTTTATTATTCACTATAGAATGATAATGACCAAGGAAAATTTAGGCAGCTGGATGAAATTTTATATGTAGATGGCTATCCTGGATACCAAAAACTTATGTCTATTGCAATGGACCAGATGCAATTGATTTGCCAAGTTAAAGGTCAGTCTGTATAAACTTACACTTTTCAGCAAATTTTACCTATAACAAATGACACATTTTTAGATTAATACCATTTGTCTCTTGTACTATAATGCGGTATGGTACGGGACTTTCAGTGAAGAAGAAAACACACCCCACACAGACTTCAGCTATTATAGAGATGCTTTTAGTCATCTGAGAATAAATAAGTTGAATCATGCATTTTCATGTCCAAAACCGAGTTCTTAATGTAATTGAATACTGAGTTTTATCCAACTATTTGGACATTTAAAATCATGATTTCGACTAATTCTGTGATTGTCCAAATCTCTGTTCATGTACTTGTATGACAAGGTCAATCTTTTTGTGGTTACCATCTGGTGCATTCTTAGTTTGAAATCATACACTATTACTAAGCTCTTACTTGTCAAATATTATTCTTTCTTTTATACTGGCACTAGTCTATAATTTGAAGATAACATGCTTTGGCCTGCACTTCTTTTTCTGTGCTACAGAAATTGGTTCTGAAAGATTCTATAGGCTAGATGATTCCAAGGTCCTCTCTTGGTTATACTGTAAGGTTGTTTTATTATCTTTTTGCCTCTTATACATTTTCTTATGTTGGTTGAGTATACCAGTCTCACTCTGGTTGGATATTTTTATAATTTTTTTGGATTTTTGGCATTCAATCTGCATAGATAATTGACATGAATGCATCTCCATATCACCCATGTAAAATATTCGAGTGAATACAATCTAGATTATTAACTGTTATTTCGTCTTTACAGGTAGAACAGCTAAAGAAAACATTTCCAAAGTTGAGTAAAAACTATGCTGCTCAAGAAGAAAGAGATTTGTGTATGTTTAGAAGTTCAATTCTACTCATTTTGGCTTTCTATGATACCCTCTCATATATATCTCTAACTGTTAATAAAATTATTCAGTGAAGGAAATTATCCTGATGTTAGGAGAGTATGTGAAGGAGCCCTGGCTGAAGCTTCTCTGCAAGAAATTGAAGTAAGATATGATACTGACCTCTTTATTCTGTTACCAATTGATTAAATTCTAAATTGAATGCTGCTTTGTTATACTCAATTTGGACATCTAAACTATCATGATCTTTTCTAGGCCAACTTGTATATGACAAGTGGCTAAAAGTTGGGATCTTACAAGATTTGATAAATTTGACCCTTTATTGGCAAGCATTATCCCTTTCCATTGTTTGGTAATTGAAACAAAGTAACAATTCTTTTGGAGCAGTTTGGTCACTATTATTTTCCAATGCTATCTTGGATGTTGGTTGTTGGTACAATAGTGGTTTAACTTGATTATTGAACCTTAGTTATGTATTTACTCCCATTTCTCAATCTATTGTAGAATGATTCGTAGTGCATGATTTCCATTTTTTCTGAAAAATGGGAGTAAACGTGTGAATATGACTTTGACTTGGGTGTATACTTTCTCAACAGCATTGACATAGAAGAAGTTTATGAGAATCCAAGTCAGTCAACTGTGACTCCATTCTCCGGAGAAATTACTCCATTACCCTCCAAAACTGTGGAGGTATGCTGTTGTTCTTTAGCTCTCAATTTCTGACCTATGTTTCCGTACATAAATGTTAAATTGCATAACTCTTCAATCTTACGTTGTAGGCTAATGGAGGGAATACAAGCGCCAAATCTACGAAGGGGAGGCCGCCCAAGAAACTGAAAACACAAGTAGAGTCACAAAACATAAAGGATATGTTCCGTCGAGTCACTAGAAGTGGAACCAAGTAAAATTCTGCGAAGATGTATGTTTTGATATCTTTTAATTGTAGGATAGAGTGATTAAGATTTTCCAAGCTAAAGTGCGATAACTATATTTGTGTAATATATTCTAAATTAGCATGCATGCCTTGCATGCAATTGTAGCATTTGTGCAACTTGCCATTTTTCGAACATCATCAATTCATTCGATTCTATCTGATACGTGTCTTTATTTTATGAAAGCTATATGAACTTATAGGTAACGGTCATTAACAGTGGACGAAGAGATGCATAGCAGGCCTAAACTTTATAATGACAGAACAAAAACTTCAAGATAAATTACCGAATAATACTGATGAATTTGGCGTTAATATGTTTCCAGATGCTCTCTATAAAATTTGTTAGAACTATAGTTCTGTGGAAGCATATTTGAAGCACATTTACGTTTTGATTTGCAGAGTTTTGGTGATCTAAAACTAAATGAGAATTGTCCCATAATCATCGCAAGAGTTCAACTAGAAAAGCAAAATTGTTGGTACAGAAACTTGTTCTAAAAACATTAAAGATACAATACTTTAAATAACATAAGTTGAATAATTCATTTTATAACACTTCTTTTTTCAGTTTAGGACATAGACGGATTATAACCTGTGAAACCTGAATTATTTCAGGGGTCAAAACTATCATATTTTATCAACTTGACAAATAATTTAATAAATTAAAGCAATGAGACAATACTAGTTAATATTAATTACATATACCAAGTCTTATTTTTCTTCCTGAGAGGAAGCAAATTAGTCCCAAGCATGACTTCAATCCCGCCCTCAGTTTCAATAAACACAACTCATTTCCAGCTTCAGATTGAACCCCACCTCTCCCAATTTTCCAATATCTCCATCTCCAATCTCACTAATATTTCGAGTTCATTGAATTAATTAATTGTATTACTTTCAAGAATATTGTTGACCATCAATTTCATCCGTGTTGTGCTATAGTTTCGTGATAGGAAGATCATAAACCATAATCTGGTATTTCGGGTATTTGAATCTTTTTTTCACTTGCTGTTCTATTTTTTTTTTGTTCCTTGTCAATATCATTTTTTCAAGTGCTATCTATTTTGTTATTAGCTAGTAGTTCTGCTTTAATTTTAAGGAAGCTATCTAATATTTGTGTACTTCAATCTTTTTTAGAATCATTGATGTCAAATGCTTGTGTACTATTTTTAATGTATTCTGCACCACCATCATCACCAAGCTTTGCAACAAAATGATGTTGAAAATGAATATAATCTCCTATGGAAAGAAAGAACGTTGTCTTCACCTTAATGGGAAAGTAATATAACATATAGTACCAAGTATGGTCTACACATGAGTCAGTCATTTTCTGAACTTGTTAATATAAACAGCCTTACAAATGTGACTGTTTTACAAAAATTTAGATTGCCGCGAGTTATTTATAGGAAAGATGGAAGAACAGAAAGGGCAGCTGAAGATACTTGAATTGGACAACTTGGTAAAAAGGTAAATTTACGCATTCAGTTTTCTTAGAATTGAGGATATTGCTTAATTCAACACTGTAACTTTGAAGCATCTGATGTTTTGTGTTTGTACAGCCTCCAGGAAAATTTAGCATTGTTTGAAGCTGAAAATCAAGTTCTAAGAAAGCACATCTTGGTATTTTCTGTCAAACAAATGAAGCACATTTTACTAAATTACATGTAGGATTAAATTATTTATTAATTCTCATTATAAAACCTTGTAGAGTTCAGGTGGCAGTAGTAGTGCTCAGTTATCCGCACGGGATAATAAGGTATGATAAGTAATATGTGATAAAAACTTCACATCATGTGCACGAACATCAATTATTAGACATCTGTTTTGTTTTACGAAATATCCTATACTTAATTATATTTATCTAGGACGGTGTCGAAGCACTGATAGATTGTGTGGTACATAGAGTTGGAATGGTTCCAGGAAAGCCCGTGGCTGCTTTCACCATTTACAAGTGCCTACTTAACTGGAAGTCTTTTGAAGCAGAGAAGACGGGTGTCTTCGACCCGTTAATACAAATGTTTGATTCGTCATCCAAGGTGCCCTGATTTAGCTGAGAGCTATCAAAAGTAGTCAAAATCAATGTCTAAATTAAATAAACTTCGGCTCACAATATTAAAATTTATCACTTTATACAGAATTACAATAGTGCTGATGATCTCGCTTACTGGTTGGCAACGGCATCTGCTTTGCTTATATTATTGCAAGCAAACCTGAAAGCCTTGACAAAGGTGAAATTAACAAAACATGAACAACTCTCAAAATAGAACAAGTATTTTTTTGGCAATTACAATACAGTTTATTAAATACCCAACATAATTCTCTGCAACCTTTAATTAACTAAGTATGGTATTACATGATATACTAGGGATTCAGTGCCTCACCAGGAAACAGAACTATGGAATGTCGAGTTGAAGCTAAATACCCTGCATTGCAATTCAAGCTGCAGCTCACGACATTAGTGGAGACAATGTACTCCATGACACGTGAGAACTGGAAGAAGGATCTCACTCCTTTGCTTTCTCTTGCCATTCAGGTACACATTGCATGCCTGAGCCCTTATAGGAGGTATTTTAAGAAAAATAAAAGAAGTTAATATTTTGGATGACTTCAAATTCAGAATTAACTGCTGTCAGAGAAACTTCAAACAATTACCAAGGTTATACAAGATCGTATTTGTTTGTTCTGCGGTCCTACATTAGCATCTATCATTACATACCAGTATATTACAAAGCATGAATCATATACTGTTATTAAAAGTAAATCAAAGAAAAAGTAACACTTGAACGCTTGAGCATCTGTAATTTGGTTTTGGAAAACAATTGCTACTCTTAACTGTTCTGACTTGATCAATTTGCAAACACAAAGGCACCACGAGCAGCAAAAGCCAGTATAGTGAGAGGACAGTCATTCAGAAACTCTGACTCCCCCAGGAAAAGCTTTTCTGATGCAAGAGGGAGTCCGTTCGCGAACTCAATTCCTGAATCCCCAAGGAAAAGTTTCTCAGATGCAAGGAGTGGTCTGTTCACAAACTCAATTCCTGAATCCCCAAGAAAAAGCTTCTCAGATGCAAGGGCACTTTCATTCAAAAACGCGATGCAAGAATCCCACTGGAAAAGCATCACTGACAACCTCAGTGACTCCTACATTATGTTGCAAGAAAATGGGGTATGTACATTATGATTGTACCATGAGATTTTCAAATCAAGAGTGGCATTTTCAGTTTAGTAATTTTCATTGTCTTGCATGTGTTTCAGGTTCCTGCTGTTCTAATTGAAAAGATGATGTGCCAGATTTTCTCATTTATCAACGTACAACTTTTCAACAGGTTAGATGACTTAATTAAATTGTCTAAAAATAGATTTACAAGAGGATTTTATGTACAATTTACAAGTATACTTAACCTTTGTTATTTTAAAAATCAACTTGAGTTCTTGAGGTGCTAGATTTATTCATTCAGCCTGTTTCATTATCAGTACTTTCCTTTTTGTCTAAAAACTGATCTATTTGATTCAATAATGGACCAATACATTTTTTTTTGGGTAAATTTTCTGGATGGTCACTAAACTTTACTCTCAATCCATAATTGGTCACTGAACTTTCATTTATTCATTTTTGGTCACTGAAGTTAGATGTTTATCCAAATTTGGTAACTCCGTTAGTTTTTCCATCAAACTTAACGGAATAATTAATGTGAATTCAATTTTAGGCCTTAGACATATATATTTTTCCATATAGGACATATACAATATGTGAGGAAGAAATAAACAAATTAAAATTTTGTTTATTTTATTTCAAAAAAAATTTCAAAATCATTTTTAATTAATATTCTCATGTAAATTCAATTTTTAACACGTCTAAAAATAGAAATAATTTATTGCAATATAAAAAATAAATAAAAAATAATTTGTATCTTTATATTCTCACATTTTTAAGCTTTACATTGAAAAAAATATATGTCTAAACTCTAAAAATGATGTCATGTTAACTTTTCCGTTAAGTTGGATGGAAAAACTAATGGAGTGACCAAATTTGGATAAACATCAAAGTTGAGTGACCAAAAATAAATAAATAGAAGTTTAGTGACCAATTATGGATTTAGAGCAAAGTTCAGTGACCTCCCAGAAAATTTACCCTTTTTTTTTTTCCTAAAGGGGCTTATATAATAACCAATAAGATGCACATAAAAATCTCAATCAGCTAAAGCCTAATAAAAAGTATGGCAATGCAGTATACTCCTACGTCGTGAGTGTTGCACCTTCAGCAATGGAGAGTACTTGAAGTATGGTTTATGTGAGCTAAAGGAATGGTGTGAAGGCCTAGAAGAACAGGTATGAACTGAAGCATGACATTGGGGTCGTCTTTGCATATTCTTACAGAAAACTCTGATAAAATTTTACTTAATTAATTCAATACAAAACAGGACATCAGATCTCCATGGGATAAGCTGGAGCACATCAAACAGGCCACAGCATTCTTGGTAAGCCATACAATCATTTGATTTCCTTCAATATATGCAAATTTAATTAGATTTACTACTTCTTTCAAATCAAGGTCCAAGAGTAATATATTATGCTCAACCCAATGCCAGTAGACTATCTGTTCATGTTCCATGAAGTAACAGGCCTGGTATAATATAATGATTTTTGGGGTGATATATTGTTTAATTTTGTTGCAATATAACATGGATTTAAAAATTTTCTTCTAAGTATGAACCTGTGCTGATTTACTTTGTAATTTAGACTAATCATTTTTCATTTGACACTTACCAGGTGACCCTTCAGAAGTTCAAAGTTTCTTATGAAGAACTGACACAGAATATCTGCCCAGTAATCTCTCTTGCGCATGATAAACGCGATTTGAATAATGAATAGCACTCAGTCACTAATTAATGCAAATATGCAATCCACAGGCATATATTATTATGAACTAAAAGATGTACAGAGTCACACATTGACATCTATTCATTCCTGTGGAGGCATTAAATCTGCAGCAGCTGTACAGGATTTGTACCCAATACTGGGATGATAAATACAACTCACAAAGCGTGTCACCTAATGTAAGTAATATTACTTTTCACTTCAGTCAATTAGGATTTGGGTTTCATTTCTAGCCTACCCATAACTGTTTAGGAGTACTAAAAACTTCTCTTTCAGTGCTGTTGCTGCTCGTGCTAAATGAAACAAAATCGATCTAATAGCTAATGCCTAATTAATAATTGCTTAATTGTTTGGTTTCAGGTCCTAAACAACATGAGGACTTTGATGACAGATGAAACAAGTGATGTTGATAGCAGTGATTTCTTGTTGGATGACGACAACAGGTAAAATTTTTGCACTGATATATATAGAATCATAAAAAAATTAACCACTTCTATATTTATTTCTTGTACTGGCAAATCATTAATTGCCACTACAAAATTATTACTTCTAGTATTTTTATCCTAAAATACTGGTGAGTGCTGATATTGTAAAATTCTGATTCACTTTATGTTCTTTCCTGAACGAATGCATTTATGCTGACTTGATTTTCTGGTGCAGCATTCCGTTCACTATTTTTGAGATTTATAATGCTGCTGAAGACCAGGGATGCTCACAATTCACTATCCCCAAAGAGATTATGGAGATATCAGCCTTGAAACTCTCTCAGCAATGAGACCACCTTGAAAGCAAATTTTTGTGTGCACTATACTGTGTATCTATATCCCTTATTATTTTTATTTTTTGGCATTTATGGTTGTTTAGCTCTGAGCCTCGCCTTGAATTCGGTATCTGTTGCATATATATTGTATTTCTATTGTCTCCTTCTTAAACTAACTAATTATTTGTTGACAGGATGAAAAATAAAGCATTGTATATTTGTATACATCTCTATTGCAATTATTCTTTCTTTGTGTGTAATGTGTGCATCATTTAAATTTAAATACTTGTAAAGTTGTAATATCCTAGTATTGCTATATAGTGAAGTACAGATTTGTTCTCTCAAAAAAAAAAAAAAAAAGGTACAGATTTGGTCTAAGGTTTGGTACATTGGAATTTAGAAAGAGTAAGAACTAGCGTCCACCTTTTTACTAATCCACCAGTTCACCGTATTTTCAATGAACAAATATCATTTTTCAGTTAACATTTATATCTTTCCGATCAATAGATATCATTTTCCAGTGAACAGATACACTACGGTTTGCAGTGAACATTTATGCGACTATAGTAAGCACATGAGTGCGTGCACGTGGTGTATAAGAATTATGAGAGGGGAAAATTGGTGACCTATAAAATAGGGGTGGACTATACATGTTTTTCATTTAGAAATAAGGGCCGGCCTTGTCAAATACTGAGTGCTGCCCAATGCAAAAATTAATTCGGCCCAGAGTAAAAAAAATGAAGGCTCAAAAGTCAAAAGCATGGTACATTTTGTCTGTTTTTGGTTTACCATCGCAGGAAAAAAAAAAAAAAAAAAGAGCAGAACCATGGTGTACTGGTATCAAATGAGCTGATTTCAAATTGACAACATTATTTTGGAAAACACCAAGCAGCTACTTCTTTTGTTGTCCATCTTTTAATGTTAATTTATATATATGTGTTTAGTTGACATGGTCATGGGTGGACTGTGGACACTATATAGTATATACCAATCAAATCGTTGTGATTCGGATCAAGATTTCTTTGTACAAACAAACCGATCCAAATTTACACTTGCAAACAACTTGAAGTTAATTAATATATAAAGAAATTGTAATCAGTGTATGAATCGCGATTATGGTGTGTATATATTAATTTATAACACAACACTGATGTATATTAATTATATATAGTTTTTGGGGTTGAAAAAGATTTTTAAATAGGTTGCATGCGTAAAACAAATGTAGCAGGCAAATATGATATATATGCAATCGGACAGAGATCCAAAAATAAAGAATGTCCCACGGCCCACGGGACTTTATGATATTCTTAAATTTTAATAAATGTAAAAAAAAAAAAAAAAATGGTCCCATGCGATCAGTAGATTTTCCTTTTAACTTTTTTATCCCTGCAAATGGATTAACAGGCCCAGCCATGCATAATAATTTCTTCATTGATGGCATGCAGATATATATGCAATATACATATATCATTCATCATTCTGACTTCGACTCGTGCTCCCCTTTATGATCGTTTTCTTCTTCTCGTGGTCCATCATCGTATCCATTATACATTGGCGAAGTACAAAAATATTGTTACAACAATTCATAATTTGCTGTAATTCAATTGATGATGATTACAGAAAAAAGTGAATTACTTCTTGTAGTCTTGCGAAATACAAAATTACTATAAACTATAAACTATACATTATTCATGAAAAATCGATATTGGTCAAAAATAAAAAAAATCATATAAATAACTTTACGTTTTAATATTTTTTTGATAGCGTGTTGATAGCCCTACAAATTTTGTGGGTCCACAAGATTCTTAAATCCCAATATTTTATTGTCCAGTCTGCATGATATATAACCTCACTTATTCATACTGTAGAAAGAGGGGTAAGTTTCCAAGTTTTTTAGCTATGTCACGTCATCATTAATCTCCACCATTGATTTTGTTTCTCTTTCTCTTCATTATCTTAATCAAATGGCTCAAATTAATTTTTCTTTTTCCATTAAAGAGATGATGTAATTTGTCTAATGAACAATTTAAGACTCAAAATATTTGTAACTCTTTGTATTCTTTTATATAAATTAAATAACATATAGCTAAAAATATATTGTATAGAAAAAAATGTAAAGTTCAATATTTATTTAATAAGATCTATTTATGAAAAATGTATATTTATTTTTAATATCTATTAATTTATGTAATATTATTTTTTCGGACGAAGCCCCTAGTTGCAGCTCTGGTATTATATAACATGTAATCCAAAAGCTTAATGTGAGATGACTTTTCCCATGGTCATATGAGATCATCTTGTGTACTTTCCAAGATAGCTCCAATAGTTATCGCCAAATAATATGTACATGAACCTAATGGTCCATAGTTACATATGTAAATTGCGTAGTACGTCTAGTGACATTAAACCTAACGGTTGAATGTATTTAAGGATACATATAATTAAGGCTGGAGTCCTATAAAATTCCCCAAGACTTGTAAGAGGTGATCTTCTTTCCCAACCACCACCCTTCATTCCTAATACTAACAAGAAACCTGCCAATTGGGCGAGCCTTTTAAATCAAAATCAAAACAATAAATTATTTTTTTAATAATATATATATAGTAATAATAGAAATAGAAAGATAGAACTATAAAATTGAGTGAAGCGTCACGGATTCTCCATTTTAGAAAGAATTGAGATTGAAGCCTCTCGGTCAAGCGCGCTGGAGCTAGAGCTGGAGCGAAGTGTGACCGTTTCTTCATATGAGGCGATGGATCAAAGAAAAAAGTCATACCAAATCACAAAGAACAAAAGTAAAAACTGAAAAGCAACATTTTTTTTTCTTTCCATCGATCACAATGAGAGGAAAATAGAAGAGTAATCGGATTGGGAGAGACGGGGGTGCGTTCGAAGATAGATGTATTGGAAGTGAAAAGACAGAAATATAGAAAAGTCATCGGTTTGATCTATATAAAATTAAATGATGATATTTTTTTCTCCGAAATGGACGTAAACTCGAAACAATAGTCTTTGTGCTTTTTATAAGAATATAGATGTAGATAATCTACATTTGCCTTTTAGTCATTATTAACCTGAAGTTGTTCTAAATTTTGATGATTCGACCTACTTAACAAACTGGTCTTTTTGTGCGTAACATTGAATAAAAAATTTCAAGTTAATATTATCTCGGAGTTATATTAAACACAAGTTAACAGAAAATAATGACTACCGATCGAATAAAATAAAAATAAAAACTAAATTCAGGAATCATTGGTATATCTGAGGAGGGATTAAAGAACGTTAAAGAACGTAAATGGTGAGAGACTGAGAGACTTCCGTGCCACATGGATCGCATGAATGGGCCCAGAGTCAACGTTTGAGCCAATGAGAATGGAGCTGCGACGTGTCAGCAATACAGATGAGATGCCAACGTTCTCTTCTCTTCTCTTCTCTACAACTCCACAATATCTCAAGTTTCCTTGACCCTTTAATTTGCTCCATATTTTATTCATCAGATTCAGGACCAATTTTTAAAAGGCTTTTCAAATCAATTTTTTAATATTGCTCTCGATTAAATTCACAAAATTTATATAATAATAAGATAATTCATTAAAATAACTCCCAATTTTTCCAATCCAATTACATAATTGGACTTGTTGCAGAAAAAAACGATTTGTTTTATGAAGGCTGATCAGTCGATTATGTCATTGTCATTGGTGTCCACATTGATAATATAAATAAATTGCTCTATGAAGTGAGAAAAATTTCACACAAGAAAAAAAATATGTTGGTCTTACAAAATTTAGAGTCTGATTATTATTTGCTGTGGGTGATACTGATGGCGTTAGTCCACCGTTATTTTATCCACTCTGAGTCTACCTTTTTATATTTTAACTATATTTATCCATTTGTTAATTCAAAATGTATTAATAAATAGTAATAAAAAGTTCAATATTTTCTTCTTATATATCAACCGTTTTTATCTGTTTGTTAACCCAAAATATATAACAAATAGTAATAAATAAAAAGTTAAATATTGTCTTTTTATATATTAACCTTATTTATCTATTTCTAAACTCAAAGTGCATAACAAATAATTATAATAAGTTAATTAATCTGAAGAAAATATGCAGAGTGCAGAGAAATGTCTAAACTGTAACAGTTGATAATAATATCTATCTTTTTAAGTTAAATAATACATTATTATTATATCATAGTTAATCAATCGAGGGAGGGGTGCATATAAAAGAAAAGATAAAAGATAGACAAAGACTCCCCTCCTAATAATTAATTAATTTGATTCTATTTGCATAAACCATGTGCTGAACAACAAAGGAGAGATTAGAAACCTGGGTTGGAAAGTGAGAGAAGGGGCGACAACTGGAGAGGAAAGAGCGAACGAGCCGCTAGTGCGTTAGGAGAGTACTCAGAGACTCAAGACTCAAGACTCAGAGTCAGAGGAGAGCTCTTCCTACTATGTAATAATAAACGGATCGGTAGAAAGAAGGAAGGGAACACGAAACCAAAACCTGCCTGTCTGCGAGTTGGCCCGTCCCGTCCCGTCCCGTCCGTCCGTGACTTAAAACATTCGTTCGTTCATTAGAACGCACGCACTCTCCTTCCGTCGGCGTCGCTCTCTCCTCCGTTGACACACCCGCCGCGACCCACCCGCGCCGGATCTGGACGGAATTCCACCCGATCCGTCGTCCCTCGGGCACTTCTGTCTTGTCTCGCCTCCTCCTCCTTTCCTCGGTCTTCTCGGGATCAGGTACGTATGAGCGTGAATTCGTCGGTTCCTTTGTCAAGTCCGGTATGAAGAGTGAAATTAGGTGAGAACCTTGTTAAAGAAGAAGAAGAAGGATGCATTGTGTATCAATGTTACTTGTATTGTGAGGAATATCTGATTTCCAATTTGTAGTATTTGGATATTTAATTGCTGAATGGATTGTGAAATTGTGAGGTCAACCTGGTAACAGACAGGGAAATTGAGCCTTATTAGCCTATGGGGTCAACCAGTGCATACATTAACACATAATACGAATCGATTGAGTGAGTCTTGATTGAGGCTAGCTGGATTGTTTTTATCTGGTACAACCGGATGAATTTTTTTTTTCCTGACGGTAAATTCAGTGTGCCTGATTTTTACTTTGTATGTTCTATATATTCCATTTTCCTTGGACCATCAGTACCAATTTTATATTTATTTTGGCATCAAATGGTTAGTTTACCATTGTTTATTTTCACAAAAAGTGAAACTTGTAGCAATTTTTCCAAACAAGTGGTGGTCTCAGATTATGCATAAGCTAGGAAAAGGCAAGTGCAGTCCTTATCAGCATGAGTTTTGTTTTCTTCTCATCAACTTCCATTACCACTTAATTGTACTCATGTCCTAGCTGATTGACTAGCCATTTGCATTACCTTTGGATCATTTACATTTTTATTGTCTTCTTGACTAGTTGTTGGACTGTCATGCTCCTTTTTTTCAGAGATATTATATCTAGAAACTTAAGACGCTTTTGCAAACGTCTGAGAAAATTGCCAAAATGTCCTTGATACGTCATAGTAATTATTGTTTATAATGGTTGTTCTATTAACCTAAAGTACTAAAAATACAAGGATAAATAACAACCAAAATGATTAATCCAGCATTTGTCTTATATTAACAGGAGCACGAGAATCCGAATCCCCACTTTCGATACCTGTGCTCCTCTGCTCGACACCACACAACTTACATCTGGATTTAATTTGGTTTAAGTTTGAATAGACTGGTGGCGATTGTTCCAAAATAGAGAGGCAAGGATCTGGGAGCAACTTACCCCAGGCAGGGGAGTTTGCTCCATTTCCAGTAACTCGGCGGGTTAACTCATCTTACGCCATGATGATGGATGATGAGATGGAGAATGGGCGGTCAGTGTACCAGGACAGGCCCAGGACCTTCTCAGCTGTTAGAAGCAAATCTTACTCACCTTTGGTATGCTCACAATATACTTCTATCAGTGTATCTCATATAAGTTTTGCTATTTTCCATCTTTTAAAAGTTTCCTTTTTGGTCTAAGTTAATTAGTAACGGATAACAGGTTGGTAATTAGTTCCGGTGTTGAGCACAAAACCATGGTCATTGAAACAGTAAGTTAGATACCACCCATTGGGTGTTCAACCCCCTGCATTGCAGTAGGATATTTTTTGGCACTGTACCTACCATGATCTGATTACCTCAGGAGGTAATCTTACCTAGTTGACCTCTGTGGATGTCCATGTTCAGTCTGTGTTATAGTTCTAAAGTAATGGCCCCAATTAAATATCACATGTAAAACCATGCCCACCTAACAATTTACAGAAGGCAAATATTACTCGTTATGACTAAACAGCACTTGCAGATATTAATTTCTTGTTGGGGTAAATCTAATAGAAACGTACCTTATCTAGGCTTCTATACTTCTTTGTTTTCTTAGTTGAATTTTTCCTCAACTAATATTTTGTTCTTTGCAGATATTTCGAATTCTGAGACTAATTAACCCACGGTTGTTAGCTCTTCTTCTGTTCTTCATCTTTTGCGGAGTGTTCTATGTAGGAGCTAGAACTTCACCAATTATTATCTTTGTTTTCTCGATCTGCATAATCAGCTTCCTTTTCTCAGTCTATCTCACCAAATGGGTTCTTGCAAAGGATGAGGGCCCTCCTGAAATGTCTCAGGTACCTGGTATACCACCTTATTTTTTTAGTTGCTTCCATAATGCATTTTTACCAGTTAAGTTGCAGTTGGTTGTACAATTTGTATACAACATCGTCCGTTACCATTAATCACACTTCTTTTCTTTTTTATTTATTTGGGTAAATTTTAATATTGAACAATATCTTAAATGGAATCTGTGTAGTTGGTCATGTTTGTACATACAACTCACTCTAATATATGATCACATTTTGCAGTAAGTTCTCATTCAGTTTGTCAGGTTAATGGTTACAATAGTACTACTGAAATACTTCTTTCACATGTTGAAGTATGTCTATATTTTATGTGATTTTTTTTATTAATAATTGTAGATATCAGATGCCATTAGGGATGGCGCTGAAGGATTTTTTCGGACACAGTATGGTACTATCTCCAAGATGGCTTTCCTTTTGGCACTTGTTATCCTTAGCATATACCTCTTTCGTACCTCCACCCCACAACAAGAGGCATCAGGCATTGGAAGGTCTTCCTCTCCTTCTCCCTCGTTCTTTTCTTTTTGAAACCTTGGCATTGGCTGCCAAGTATATTCATATATTGTATCATTAATAAACATGAAATTATATGTATCATCTTGCATCAATACCGGCCACATTAATCACACGAAGCCACCTCAGGTTCCCAGCTTGCATTGAACATCTAACAATACTACAACATTAAACAACCCAACAGACACTTAACAAAAAATGCACCACTGATGTAATGCCCTTTTGGCCAAATCTAGTACTGGTTTGAACTATTGTGTGCCAACCGGCATCTTATCAGTCTAACTTGGACAATTATGTACCTTTTGTTGGTTCTTGGATAGTTAAGTACACAATAAAGAACTTTTAGATATATTGGGTCACATTTGCGCATATATTTGCTAAATTGAACAATGTTAGGCTTCGGTGCATACTGGGGTTGTGGCAGTGTTGCCTTATCGGCTATCAAAATTAATACAGTTGCAGCTGATAAAATCTATTGAATAATGTTGTAAACACTGCACAGGTTATCATCAGCATTTATTACAGTTGCAGCATTCCTTCTAGGAGCCCTATGTTCAGGAATTGCGGGTTATGTTGGTATGTGGGTTTCTGTTCGAGCGAATGTTAGGGTTTCTAGTGCTGCTCGTCGTTCTGCAAGAGAAGCACTACAGGTTCTTTTTCAAATCTCTGTGCCAAACTCTTCAATATGACTCAGTTAATGATAGGTAGAACCAGAATTGTTTTGCACTTTCTAGAATTACATCTATACCAGCACTGTCATGAAATAACAAAAGTGATGGTGGTCCTAATTTTTAAGGAACAAACATGATGTACTGTGGTTAATTGAAATTTTCAAGTCCCCAACATTAGTCTGAAAAGATTGGATGAAGTCAAATTTTGCAATTTCTATATAAAATATATTATGGTAACAGGTTGCTGTTCGTGCTGGTGGGTTCTCCGCTATTGTTGTTGTTGGCATGGCTGTCTTTGGTGTTGCCATTCTTTATGCAACTTTCTATTACTGGCTTGATGTCGACTCCCCGGGATCCATGAGAGTTTCAGACTGTAATATGACTATTTTTTTTGTATTGTATCTTTGAAGCCATTCTCTGATTCATTTTGCTAATAAATTTTAAGTAACATCAATTTTATTATTCTATTTGGATGCAGTGCCACTTCTTCTTGTTGGTTATGGTTTCGGTGCCTCCTTTGTGGCTCTATTTGCACAATTAGGTGGTGGTATTTACACTAAAGCAGCTGATGTGGGAGCTGATCTTGTTGGAAAAGTCGAGCAGGGAATTCCTGAAGATGATCCACGTAATCCAGCTGTTATTGCAGATCTGGTGATTACTTTTTTTCTCATTTTAATTTAAGTTGCCGGGGATGACTAATCTACATTCTTAGAGTACGTTTCTTTAAAATGGTAATTTTAAAACCATATCTAAAACATTTCTCTCCTTATCGGGTGTCAGTCAATCATCTTCTTTTGTTCAATCTTTTGCACTGTATAGTGTGAATTTCTGGAAAGATGAAACAGTCAAATACTCAAATTTTCTCATGTAATTTCATTTGGATATTGTAGGTTGGTGACAATGTAGGTGATTGTGCAGCTCGTGGAGCTGATCTTTTTGAGAGCATTGCGGCTGAGATAATTAGTGCTATGATTCTCGGTGGGACGATGGCTCAAAAATGTAAAATTGATGGTAAGTGGATTCTGTACGAGTTTAGTAACAGCCACTATCATTGCATCTCCCTGTGACTTGTTTTCTTTACCACTTGTATTTGAACCTTAAAAAGTTACTGATGCAGCATCCAATTTCTATATTTTACTTCATGTGATATAAGTTGAAACATAATGGCAAGACTGAGATGGCAACATACCGGAAAGGTCTGTGGGTGTATATCCGTGCATCCAAGATCCTGAAATGTGCATTAATTTATGCCAACTCATTTTACGAAATTATGATCTGTTAATTTAATTGATTATATCTGAAGTTGAAATTAAATCTAGTAAACCTCCTAACAATGTATAAGTTACTTGATAGTTTGTGTTATAATTTAAATGATAATGATGATCTAATAACAAAAGCTTTTATTTCAGATCCGTCTGGTTTTATCCTCTTTCCTCTGGTGGTCCATTCTTTTGACTTGGTCGTGTCATCAGTTGGGATACTGTCTATCAGGGGAACTCGTGATCCTGGAGCACTTGGTGTCATTGAAGATCCAATGAACATACTACAAAAGGGCTATTCTGTCACAATTGTGCTTGCTGTTCTTACCTTTGGTGTGGTGAGTAATTTTCTTTTCTTGTGTAAGGTGTTTGTTATAAATGAAGTAGTTAAAGTTGATATTCTTTCTGCTCGTTTGAGCACGTAACGTTTTGTTTCGCAATTAAATAGGAAACTATTATTTTATTATGCAATGCCGATATCATCTGTTCTTTCTTTAAATTGACTAGCCTTCATATTTTGTGGTATTCTTGTTCCATATTTCCTTCATGTTTAGAACCATTTTTACTTAGCAGTAGCTGTTCTCTATAAAAAATAAAAGATTTTAGTGACAAAAGGTTGCTGGTGTACAGCCACAAGGAAGGAGAATCCTGGACTCTATTCCATTATAGCTAACTTCTCTGTTGACAAAATCTTTTTCTAAATGGAATGATAAATCTCATGAAATTTTTTAGATATTAGGTCTTAAGACATAATAATATTTGATTGAAAAGGAGAACTGGTAATTAATGTGAAATGACATTTTTATTTTTATTTTTATGAAAAATACCAAGACCATATTGTGAAATGAAGGGCCAAAGAAAATTAATAGAAATAACAAATAAGATACATTGTCCATCAAACTTATATTGAAAGTGATGTTCCTTTCATTTCATTTCTTCACCAGTCAACTCGGTGGCTCCTCTACACAGAACAAGCCCCTTCAGCCTGGTTTAACTTTGCATTGTGTGGCTTAGTTGGCATAATTACCGCTTATGCCTTTGTTTGGATTTCAAAATACTACACCGACTACAAGTATGAGCCAGTCAAAACGCTCGCTCTTGCGAGTTCTACAGGCCATGGCACCAATATAATTGCTGGCGTTGCCCTTGGGCTGGAGTCAACTGCTCTTCCAGTGCTTGTAATAAGTGTGGCTATTGTTTCAGCCTATTGGCTGGGGCACAGCTCGGGTTTGGTAGATGAGAGCGGCAACCCAACTGGGGGATTGTTTGGTACTGCTGTTGCCACGATGGGGATGCTAAGCACTGCTGCCTATGTTTTGACAATGGATATGTTTGGTCCAATTGCTGATAATGCTGGTGGGATCGTGGAGATGAGTCAACAGGTATTGTTTTGTAGTAGTTACTATTTTCTACGCATAGGTGCACTTCTGTCTTTTCCCTGTACTGGGAGGCAATTGATGTCCATCATAGCGAGCTCATGAGGTACTAGAATCCGGATGGAAGAGCAATTTACTATTATTGTTGGATACTGATATATCTTTCTGTTTTTCTTGAACTGGAGGTGCAAACTACTCCCATAATTGATTGTTGTCAGAGAAAACCAAACACTATTGGACAGATAATAGAAAGGGTAGCTATGTTTGCAGAAGTTTGCATTCTTCCTAATGTGCTAATAATAGACTCGTGTACAATTGCTTATGAATAAGGTCCTAGGATCATTTGGTAATGTATATTTGGTAACATTATCATAATTGAATTATTTTTTTCTGCCAGCCGGAAAGTGTCAGAGAAATTACAGATGTTCTAGATGCTGTTGGTAACACCACCAAGGCCACAACAAAAGGTTTTGCTATTGGCTCAGCCGCTCTAGCTTCTTTCTTGCTGTTCAGCGCTTACATGGATGAGGTGGCATCATTTGCTCGTGTCCCCTTTGAACAGGTGCTTAATTATAAAATCCTGATCTAAATTCTAACAGAAATAACGTCAGCCTGATTAATACTATCTGGCAATCTTCTGATATGATCTAATGATTAGCGGAGTACAGGAATGAAGTACTATTGTCCTGACTTAAAGTTATTCTGCACCAGGATTTATCCTATTTATTACTGTTGTTGATTAGTTTGTGCTTAAGTCCATAAAAAATAACATTGTCCATAATTCACCAAATCAATGGTGTCATTTCACAATTAACTAGCAAGTTGATTTACTAGAGGCTTTTAATAAATATAACAGTAGACTAGATTAATAAATGGTGTGCGCCATTTGAGGAGGTTATTGGATTTACTGGAAAACTAACTATTTACAATATATTCTTACAGGTAGATATTGCGGTGCCAGAGGTTTTCGTAGGAGGCTTGTTAGGGTCAATGCTTATATTTGTATTTAGTGCCTGGGCTTGTTCGGCTGTTGGAAGAACTGCTCAAGAGGTGGTCAACGAAGTTAGAAGGCAATTTATTGAGAGGCCTGGAATAATGGTAATACTTCCATCTCAATGCAAGCCACAAAATAATTGCTAATACTTGAGTAATTTCATGTGTACGAATGAACTTTTTAGAAACATGAAATTATTATGGACCAACTAGAACTGGTCGTTGACTTGGCCAATTCATTGAAGGTGCCAAAATATCTTCCTCTCTCTCAACAGCAGAAAAGGTTATACAGGGATGATGTGGGTGGATGCTACTTTTGTGTTCTTGGAAAATAAACAAAAAAATAAAGAAAAGTTAGATGTGACATGTGACAACAATTATAGTGCCAAGCAAGTTATTCTCAATTTAAGCGAGTTTAGAACCTAATATCGTTTTTATAAGTATGCATGTGCTGATTAAGGCACTTCTGTCCAGGATTACAAAGAGACGCCAGACTACAGCCGATGTGTTGCTATTGTAGCATCTGCATCTTTGAGGGAAATGATCAAGCCCGGTGCTTTGGCCATCATTTCACCTATTGTTATTGGTATGTATGCACCTTTTGTCATTACAGTTTCTGTTTTTTTGAGCTTGGACCAGCAGTTAGCCTCTTTCTGTTAGCTAGCTCAGTAATTAAAAGAACAAAAAGTATCCGACCCAACAAAAATTCTGTACGTAGATCTGAGTTGATGTTCTAAATATGGTTTGACAATTATAGGTTTTGCATGCCAACAGGATGATAGGATCCTGGCATATTTTCCTGTGTTCTTTTCTCTTTTGAAAATGTGTAATACCTTTGAAAAAATTCCAAGGAACATGCTTTCAGTATTGTTAAAAATACTCAAATAAAAAGGTGATGAGGTTACTAGTATGATTATATAAAGTACAACAAAAAGGTTGTTAATTGGTATTATGAGAATGCTTGGGTCTTTGTTTTGGAAGTAATTATAAAATTTTCATAATTTACTGGTTAAACCCTGATTATCTATACTGTTCATAATTATACATCCTTGCATTTACAGGGTTCATATTCAGGGTTTTGGGCAATATAACCAACCAGCCCCTACTGGGAGCAAAAGTAGTTGCCTCTATGCTTATGTTCGCTACAGTTGCTGGAATACTTATGGCTTTGTTTTTGAACACGGCTGGTGGTGCTTGGGACAATGCAAAGAAATACATAGAAACAGGTGCTCTTGGCGGAAAGGGTAGTGAATGTCACAAGGCTGCTGTCACTGGTGACACGTAAGTTTCTTGTTACATCACTTTTAAAGATGCTATTGATCTGATACTTGTGTTCCTTTTTTTTGAAAAAGTACTAGAAGTTTATAAAATTGATACTGGATCAACACCATTAAGTAATTTACATTTTGCAGAGTTGGAGACCCGTTCAAGGACACTGCAGGGCCATCACTTCATGTTCTCATAAAAATGCTTGCTACAATAACACTAGTTATGGCCCCTGTATTTTTGTAAGCAATCCTATAGATGCATGTTGTTGTTAACCTGATATATAGAGAAGAACCGTGCCAATAGATGTGATGCTCCATTTCAGAAATGGGAGCTTGATAACGCCATTTATATTTCCTCTTTGAAAGATGAGTATTATGTGGAGATTATAGACATTGGTATAGGGTTCTGCTATTTGCATATTGCAGTGTAGGAACACAAAATCTTACTCGCAGAACTGCATGACTGCCTTGGACGAACTAAAACATTGCCAAGCTGTCAATGAGATGTGCATTTTTATCATATACCTTGTGTCATTGCATTTTTATCATATACCTTGTGTCATTGCATTTCTTCATATACCTTCTTTTTCCAACATTACTTTCGGTGCATCTTATTTTCAATGTTTGTTAAGTACCTGTGGTTATCAACTTATCATCAGGTGTCAAATTTTGTAACAGAAAATATTGTTATTTGTGTCTGCAACCCGGCTATTCTTGTCAAAGCACGTTATTCACTACTAGGATCCGCAATAAATTTGTGAGTAAAAATGCGGCTTCTTTTGTGGTTAAGCCTACGGAAGTGGCTTATTTGGAGGTTTTCCCACATCCACGTACCAGTCCTAACAACGTAGTCACAAAGTTTGTTTTGATCAAGAGTTTTTCTTTTTATCAAAAGTTATGGTCATTTGAATGTTAAGTACCAAATTTCACGATAAGATTTAGTATAAAATTTAGTGCATGATAATTATTTAGATGAATCAAATTTGAAAATAGAATTAATTGCTGTACAAATATTGTTTTGGTCATTTTAGTGAGCAAATTATGTATAAAAGTTTAAATAATTATCTTATTAATACTCTGTTCAAAATGAACATCAAATGAGACTTCAATGGAAAAGAATAGAATATCGGTGCTTAAAATGAATACTCAGCTTATGAGAGTTGATTTTATACAAATTTGAAATAAGTCTAAAAGTTCTCTCAATTTACGACTCAATGCCATTCCATGGCTATCTAGGGTTACTGTCAAGTTATCAAATTTAACTCAAAATGATGAAAGAAAAAAAGGAACCTAGAGGAGTTGCTGAACTTAGCAAGCTTTTGGTCGGAGTTGAGAGAAGTGGTTAGCGTTGGTATTCTCTCCAGCAGCTGCTCGGAGGAGTGAAGGGGTAGGCTGGTCTTTCTGTTGTCGAAAACGAAATCGCACCAAATACCTACGTTTTGTCAAGTAAATCCGTATGAGAATTCATCGTCTCAAATCGCCTCCGAAATCCAAATCGTGTTGCCTCTTCGGTCATTTTGAGCAGCGGAAATGTAATCGCGCGAAATCCATTTCTCATTTCTCACCTTGCGAATTCATTTTGAACACGGTATAACTATGAGTTTAATTAAAATTATAAAATGCTATCATCAATAATATTATAAATAAATATTAAATATTGCAAATAATATTAGGAAAAAATGTGTAGGTAACAAATTTTGAATTTATTTGAAATGAGCAAAAAGCTTCAGGATGTATTTAAAATCTATTGTGGAAATAATTGTCATATACTTGCTCCGCATTTGATTGTTTTATTATTCTATCAAAACAGTCTATAAAACATATGTTGTTAGAACTACAGATCTCTAAAAGCATTGCATATTAGCGTTTCGATTTCAGAAATCTGGCGGTCTAATGAGACCTGCCCCCATATCATCGCAAGAGTCCAACTAAAAAAGCAAAATTTTTGGAACGGAGCTTGTTCAAAAATGTCACAGAACACTAATTTAGACAACATAAATTGAACTATTCATTTTGTAATATATATATTTTTTAAAATGTTTAGGATGTCTGTGGGTACAGACGGATTATAAGCATGTGAACACATGGATTATTTCAGGAGTCAAAATTAGTCTCCAGCAATAGCATGACTTCAATCCCTAGACGGCAGCACCGTTGACTACACGAGAGGGGTTACACAAAATGTCTAGCTAGATTAGTTATGGCCTTTGTTGTCTAACTCAGATGTATATTCCATTTCAGTTATTTTTGTACACCTATGAATTTTAATGAACAACTGTATTCTCCTTATTTGCACACTGCACATAGCTTTCTTAAGGGAGAAGATATTTGTCCCCAAATACAAATCCCCAAGCCAAATCTCCAAATTTGACCAGCCCACCATCAATGTCCAGGTGCAAAGTATAAATAGTTACTACATGACTTTCAGAAAATATAAAAATCCAACATTAGTAATAATACTTATAAAGAGAAGTACAATATTAAAAAATTAAAGTATAAATATCTATGAATGAAACTTTTGAAAATCGTCTTAACATCAATAATCTAAAAAAAAATGTTTCATCCCGAAAATCTCCAGGTCGACCAAATAACTGCCATATAACTAACTTTTCTAACATACAAAGTATAAATAATAAACATTATAAGTATATATTATTATATTTCAAAGTCTAAATATTTTCTGTATGATACTATATACAACAAAACATGAAATATTTGTAACATCAAATTTCCAAAGTTGACCAGGCAAGTCTCATTGTCAAGAAGCAAATTATAAATAGTTACTACATGAGTTCTGAAAAGTACGAAGAAAATGATATAAGTGATTATGCCTACAGTGAGAAGTTAAAATATTAAATAGACAAAATATAATATCTATCAAATGAAATTTTCAAAATCGTCCGAAACATCCATAATTTAAAAAAATTTACCTCCTAACAATCCTTAGATCAAATCCCCAAGTTTGACCAGACGCTCTCACCTCTCACAACTAAGGTATAAATAATTACTATATGATTTTTACGAATAAAAGACGATACAAGTACTTATATCTACAGTTAGAAAGTAAAATACTGATATGCCAAAACTAAAAATACTAAACCCTCAATGAATATATAGTTAATAATTGAAGTCAATATATTTGTATTTTGAAAACTAAAATATCTAGACATATTGTACAATATATCATTATTCATATTCGGTTGCTTACATTTTTATATTTAGATTACTATTTGAACATTAAATATAAGAACTTTGAACACTCGATTTTATTTGCTATGTGCTAAATTTTTTTCAATTTTGCATCAATTTGTATCTTTTCCGGAAGTCATCAAATCGATAGTAATGTCCGATTGAAGGGAGTAGGAGAAGAAAAGTATGAGAACACAAAAAGAAAAGAGTTTTGAATATATTGACAGATCAAAATTGGATTGAGAGGAGGATGTTAAGATCAAAAGAGATGGACGAAGAGGTCATCAAGCATCTCTGTTTCTCTCTCTCTCTCTATGTATCTGATTTGCCCCCATCGATCGACCATAGTAACGATACCATTATCGACCTTCTAATTTTCCGATTTCTTAGCCAGCTCCAAGTTTGCTCACATCTTTCCATCCCCTAACCTCAATATCACGCCACCAACTTGCAAGGTTACATTGGAGAGAGAAATGAATTGGTGAAGAGAGATGCGAGATATGAGGGCAGGGGAGGGGAGGGGGACAGGTTTCAAAATAAGAAGGTTTTAATGAGCAGGTGCGGATAATTTCGGACTAATTGGGTTTGGGGATAGAAACTGGAGATTTGGACATGGGGGATTTTATCTTTACTCAAAATAAAAACACACATAACCGAGACCGAGAGAATCAATAAATTTTATAATTGCAAATTCGCGCTGTACTTACGGACCATGAGATCTCTTACAACTGCCTTCTGTGACATCTAAATACTCACTGGGGAGGGCATCATCTGTCTCTTCATATCCGGATATTCTTCAATGGACTTCATCAGGTAAAAGCCCCTTACAGCCCTGCGCTACTAAGGTTGGTTTTGTACGGGATGACCTGACTGTTTTATACC
This sequence comes from Cyperus esculentus, assembly GCA_030179965.1. Taxonomy (NCBI): domain Eukaryota; kingdom Viridiplantae; phylum Streptophyta; class Magnoliopsida; order Poales; family Cyperaceae; genus Cyperus; species Cyperus esculentus. Next base: position 3,697,967 of record JASGLE010000033.1, on the reverse strand, counting down.
AAAATACTTTTTCTTTGATTCAGGCAGCTGTACAAAATCAGCTATTTTTTTTCTAAATCGCTAGGGCTTACGTTGCCAGCATGGGCCCACATCGAACTAACATCATACAGCTTGCACAATAGCTCTTGAAGAAAATCAACACTAAAAAACAAGAACTGTGACCCCTCCAAAATGCTGATCATCTGAAAATAAGAAAAAACATCAGACACTTTAACAAATTCTTAATCCAATATTTCTTCAGTCTTGGCATTATGGTGGCATAAAATGTTCACAGAAAATTAAAATTAAAGGGCGTGAGACAAAAACAGAAAATGTTCACATAAAATTAAAATGTTACACCTTACAATAATGTTACACCTTCACTATACTTTTTACTTCAAATGTTCACAAAAATTTAAAATTAAAGGGCGTGAGATGGTGTTGCACCCTCTATTTATCTATTTCGTTTATTTGGGTATCTATGAAATTAACTTGATTGATTAGGCAATTGTAAAATAAGTTGGGATGTATAAAAGTTTGGGAATTTGTGAAACTTTTCGAAATCAGGTATAGTTTTGAAGTTTGTTTGGAAAGAAAGATAAATTTATGATTTCTATTTTTTTGAGGTTAGACCAAAAAAAATTTTCCTCCAAGAGCAGCATAAATGGTATATTTGTAGTTACAAATGAATAATATAATAATGCTATTAAAAGATATTCAAAGTTCTAGTGTGAATAATTTGACAATGCATGTCCGACATTAGTCTACAAAGAAGATATCATACATACTCATACCATTGCAACTACTAAGACACTCTTTACTGAGTGATATCACTAAATACACCAAATACTATGCTCAGTACAAAGCAAAACAAAAAACCTACATAAAATATTTTTACTATTTTGTGAAAAGAAAAATTAAATCAACTCTGAATACATTTATATATTAGAGACTCAAGTGTATGTTGTAGAGTATTTTAGCATTCTCTCTATCGTTGGCATGTTCAGTAACAAATCCCGCTTCCTTAGAACGCTTGACATTATCATTGTCATTTTTGTAGATTTTCATGAAAAAGCTACTCGTCGCCATAGAAGCATGTTCAAAAATCTCATCGAGCAACCGGTAAGAAACATCGTAGATGTCTTGTACAGTATATTAGTACGTTTGAGATCTTCTTCACCCATTTTGCGCAATCCAGCAATACCTAGTACATTTAGCATCTTCAAAAGAAAAAAATAAATATTTATAGGTCACATGATTTTCTCTAGATTATAAATTGAATTTTCGTACTGATATAAGTATTTTCAACTACAGAACCTTCTTGTTCTCTAGCAAGGAGAACGTGTAGTAAACATGGGAATATGAAAATAATAGTGATTATCTAGTATAGGACTCCGCTGAGTTGCTTAAAATTTTCGTAGATGACGTTATCTGAGTCTATTAGATGTTTTGAGCCATATTTCATTTTCTCAAAATGGATTGTATTAGGTGTATGAAATAATATTAATCGTCTCCACTATTTTTAATTTAACAGAGATTTATTAATGTTATCACGCCTGGCTGGTGAGTTATCATGATATGTAAGTCTTTCTATTGCAAGAAGCATGCCGTATTTTCGGATCATTAGCGTTCTAACAGTTGCAATCTGTGACCATTCATCAGTACTTAATGAGGAGGGCATCCTCTTTTTTTTTTTTTCATATCAGAATAATCTTTAATTGACTTCATAAGATAAAAAACTCTTTACAGCCATGTGATGCTGGAGTTGGTTTTGTACAGGTTGACCTGACTCGACTCAAGACAGGTCAAAGAATTTTGACTTGTTCCCGACCCATTTCGGATTGAGTCGATTCAAGAATTGACACCCCTAATTATATTGCTTTTATTGTGACCAAATAAAGAAGTTAAATTGAAGGGCATATTACGTACTAAATAATCAAAATCCCTCAGCTCTCAAAATTGGACAACTTGAACTGAAATAGCACTCCTTTGTACAATTGGAGCAGGTCAACCCTGATCTACCTACCTATTTCTACCTGCCTGCCTGTTAGTCTATACAATTGGAGCAGGTCAACCCTCTTCATCTACTTTATTATTTTCAGTACTAACTATTCAAAGTCAAAAACCAAAATTGCCAAATCCAAATCGTTGTTCTTTTCCTACGTCTTCTGGTCTACTTTGTCATTTGAGATTCCATTTTGAACTACAAAGCTGAAAGATGACTGAGTTTGCTGATAGCTTGTGAACCAAGCCCATGCTAGTCAAACTCATTAATGTGTAGCAAACTGTTGTAGAAGGATTATCACAACGGTAACATCATCCAAAGAACCTCGTTTAATGGCAAGATCTGCAAGCTCTTTACAAGCATACTGCAGAGAAGTATTGCTTTTGTCGCCCATGCAAAATGGTCTTGCTATATCCACTGCCTCCTGATTACTAACCTGAAACAACGGAGAGTTCAATATGAGTTAAACGATATCAAAGGGAAACACTTCCATTCTAATTTGAACACATATAACACCCTACAAAAATGAACTTCCAAGATGCATTCCAGAAGCGCAAATGCAAGAACACAAGAATATTCGCCTAAGGGCCAGTTGAAAGCTTTTTTTTTTTTTTTAAAAAAAACACACACACACAAATATTTGTCTTCTGATTTATCCTATAGTTAATTTCTCTTGTGCCAATCAGGACAATTGCAAGCTCAATATTTATTTTTGAACTTGCTTGATTTAATTGGTCAAGTTTAACCGGTAGTAATAAGTATGACACAGGAAATTACCGATTAAATCAGCATGAGACGAAAATCTCAGGAAAATAGGATATGTACCAAATTATACTATTAATTGATTGTGGCAAATGGTGAAAACATACCTTGTCCCATAGGCCATCAGAAGCCAGAACTAAGAACTCAGATTCCGAATCGATCTTGATAGTACAGGTCTCAGGTTCAGGTGTGACCCATTGTTTGAAAAATCTATCCCCAATTCCTCTTGACACAGCCAGCGAGCCTTGCAAGCGCCATGTACCTCTTTGCAAATGCACAAATCCACCCTATAATCAGACAGATCAAACCAATTAAAACAACATTGAAAACAAACGAAACAAATACATGACAGAGTACATGCAAATGGAAATGCATTGAATTATCAGAAGTGAACTCACCAGTTGCTCAACTCGTTCTCTCTCGTCCTGCCTAGACAGCTTATGATCGGAGGTTAGTGCCTCAGCCTGGCCGCCTCTGCACAGAACTGCACGGCAGTCACCGGCATTAGAGATTACAAGATTGTCCTTGTGAAGCAAGGCTGTCAAACAGCAAGCTCCTCCTTTACCATCTCCCGTTAAGAACTCTGTGTCTGTCCTTAGAAACCCCCTTTTAACAGCTGCTTCTATGGCTTCAGAGCTTTCACCTTCTCTTTTTTCTAATTCATCCATTATGAATTGACCAATGTTTTTGGAACAGAAATCAGCTGCTTCACTGCCTCCATGGCCGTCAAATACACCAAAAAGTGCCTGAAAAATTTAAGCACAAGAAACTAGTGAGCACAATTAAGCAAAAACATCACCATTAAGAAAACAAAATTAAGAGCATCAGTTATTAATGAAATTACAATTTGAAGATCCCAAAATTTGGTCTTGTTTTACCAACAGAAACACTTCTATGGCTTTGAAATTTAAACCAAAAAATTAAGGACTCACTGTTTCATCATCGCCATTGAAGCATGGCACGGCAAGGTGTCTGTCTTCCATCTGGAGCTTCTTCTTCCCTCTCTTCCCACACGCCGCAAACCCCAGCCCCTGCTCCAACACCTCCCTCCTCCCATCCGACCTCAGCCCTTCCTCCATCGCCAGCATGCTCTTCTTCACACTCTCCTTCGGGATCTCGATCAGCAGCGGCCGTTTCCTCTTTGAGCTGACCTGCTTCATGCTCAGTGAATTGGAACTCGGTTTGGGAGGCAATTCGTCCCTATTGCAGCTCATCGCGTGGGAAGGAGGTGATGCCCGGAGAGCGGCCATGCCGAGGCGGTACGAGGGGTTGAGACTGAGAGTGGCCGTGTCGGGAGAGGAGAAGGCCGCGGGCGATGGCGGCGTGGGAATGGCGACGGAGCAGGACATGCTTGCTTGCTGGTCCTGGAAGAACGGAAGAGTGTTGTTCAACTGTTTAGATGCTTGCTTTACTTTTCTTGATCTGTTTGTTTTACTTAATGGTGTTTGATTTGATTTTTCCGGTGAGGTTTTGGGTGCGAAATTTGGATTGATCTGGTTGGGTTTCTTTTATAGGGGGTTGGTTCTCTGGTCAGATGTTCCACCGGTACATCTTAATTACTCGTCTCGCATGTTTCGTTACAACCATTATTATTTTTGAAAACTCCACATAATTATCTCAAATAACTACCTCAAGTCCTGAACAGAGTCTGATTCGTCCTCTCGGTAAAACATATGACACTATTACCAGAAAAGCATTGCAGTCAGTTAATTCATATTACAATATATAAAATATGGTAGATCTTTACACAGAAATTTCTTATTATTATGAATTAAATATTAAAAGCTTGCAACAATAATTGTATTACATTGACAGTTATGTTTCCTATAAAGACTGAATGGCATTACATTAATTCCACAAATCTCAGAACAAAAGAGCAAATACGCATGAATAGTAAGTATATCATTCAAAATTGAAGTTTTAAAAAGAAATTAATTTCACCATAAATTCTCTAATAATAAAAACTTTGTTCCCAGAAATGCACGGATAAATATCTTACCATGCCGAGAATGTAGCAAGCATCCATGTTTCCTACTTTCGGTGCACATTTTCAAAAATTGGTGTGCCGGCTCGCACCAGAGCTTGGCACGCAACAACAATGATCGGGTTGAAGCATTGGCCAGAACCCATGGATGCTTGCCAAACTCGTTGAATCTCTTGCATCTGTTAGTTAGTGAAGAGGCCGAAATTCTAAGAACTAGCAAATCACCGGAACATTGTGAAGTTAGTTGGCTCAATAGATTCTTTATTTATTTATTTTTTTTTGGCACAAATATGCATAATAAGAGCTCATATTTTGGTATAATTTCAGGAAGACTACTCATTTTCTGATGTATTGAAAACAATTCTCAATCTCAGTCATTTAATTATCTTTTGAATAATCTATGGAACTCCCCACTACATTGATCTCTCCTCTATTTATTTCTCCTAGTAGCGTTTGTTACGCTCCATCGATGTGTCAACTTGCTCTAGCGGCTTCCACACTTCGTCTCTAATCTTCTTCGCATCAACTAGCACTAACCGTACGAGCACCCATGGACAAAATTAATAGCAATTGAAGAAAAATTAAAATAAAGTTAAATAGAAGATAATTGGGATCTAATAAGAACTTTACTGGAAATTTGATCTTCAACTATATATTTTGTTGTACATAAGCTTGACTAGCAACTGTTTCAAACTAAAACCAACATCATTTTGAATAAAAGAAACACAAGTTTTTATACTTCTTATTTAGTTTCATCCAATATTTTATTTTTTCTAATTTTATTAATGTTTTACTCAAACAATGCACCAAATGCAACATTCTAGAAAATAGTACACATATATTTTGTGTGTCGTTAAGCATTATTTATAAATATTTGGAGGTTCAACATTGCCATAAAGCATGAGATCTCTGTGTATGCAATATAAATGGTGTGACTATGCTGAGTCACACAAATTAAGCGTGAGATTCTTGTATTGATGCTTCTGTTATGAAGTAAGAGGAAATAAAATAACTAAATAAGGTTACTATACAATTTTTTTTTTTTGTATTTTTACTAATTATAATAATTATAATATAAAATATAAGTTTGTTTCATTATTCTTTTTTTTTTTTTTTGCAAAGTTTGTTTCATTATTCTTTTTTTTTTTTTTTGAATGACTCAAAACAAGTTTCACATAATTTAGAAATGAGTATTTATAAACTTTTGATTTGACAAAAATTTTGACTCCTATTAACTGCAATTATAGGAAATATGAATCTGTATTTCTTAATTGTATATAAGAATAGTCGAATTCTAAATAGTCTAATCATATAGAAAAATAATCTAAATAGCTTTTTTTGTATAATAAAATAGTGTTTCTGTAATCTAATTCTAATGGATAAAAGAGATGATTTATATTGACAAATCAAATCCCTAATCAAAAGGGACAATTATATATTGTCTATAAAATATTGAAGAATCCGGAAAACAAAGGACAATGATCTATATTGTTGTTTAAGGAGAGAAAATGGTTACTTAAAAAAGGAATTAGTTGATCATAACAGGGAAATACTGTTTGTACTAAAACTTTTACTCTGCACACAAAATATATCTTCTTTTACTGTTTGTACATTTAAATTATATTTGATGGCTTGATGTTAGGCTCTATTAAAGAAAAAAGTACAAATGGTTTACAAAAAAATTATAGTTAATTGTTGACTTGCTGTATAAGTAGAGGTAGCACACTAGCACTTCCTACAACTACAATAATAAAAAAGGAGTCGGCGGCCGTTCAGCATAACTTACAGTAAGCACGCAGGCACAACTCGATCAAACTCAGCAGCACGAGTCAAACCTTGGTAAAGGTCGCGTAAGGGAACTTGGACAATTCGCGCAAAGACAGTCAAACAACCAGAATCAGCCTGGCAATATAATGCTAATTGGCTAATTGCGGTTAAATCTCAATTAATTAATAAAGGAAAAAACAGGAACAGCAGCCACGACCATGACGTCATCAGTACGACCCAACGACTGACTGACTGCTGACTTCATCTTCTCCCTCGCCACGTGCTCTGCTCTTGCTGGGCAATCGGCAATCAAAAGCCAATCCATGTCGTCTAGAATTTTGACTGACTGCAGCCTCCCTGGTAAACAAAACATTAAACACCCGGTCTCCCTAATTTATCCTCAATTGACTCTGTAAATTGACCACTGTTTGTATTGTATTGTATTGTTTATAGACCGACGTAGCTCAATTCACGACTGCACGCACGACGGCACGAGCTCTTTCTTTCTTCTTCTTTTGTTCTGTTCAACGGCAATTAAAGCTAGCGGACGGACGTCGGTTCTGAAACTTTCCATTCAAAATTTCCTGGTAAAGCCTAGCCTGGCTGCCTGTGCCTGCTGAATTATATTCACTATTCACTTCTGGTGCGTTTGGATTGCTATGGAATAACACTTTAATCGGATTAGCAAGCTATTTCTAACTTTTGTGTGATCCAAACACATACATGCTAATCCGGATTAGTCCGAATAGTGGCTACTCCGCTATTCCTTGTAAAACATGGATTAGCTACTATTCTTTTCTACCATCCATTGCTATTCTACACAAACAATCCAAACAACATTTTTACTATCCCGAATAGCACCATATTTCTACTATTCTTTAGCTAATCCAAAAATCACTATTTTCTTACTAATCTCATCTACTATTCTCTATTCTACTATTCTTTCACTGATCCTTGCATAATCCAAACGGACCCTTAAGGGTGCGTTTGGATTGCTATGGAATAGCACTTTAATCGGATTAGCAAGCTATTCCTAATTTTTATGTGATCCAAACACATACATGCTAATACGGATTAGTCCGAATAGTGGCTAATCCGCTATTCCTTGTAAAACATAGATTAGTTACTATTCTTTTCTACCATCCATTGCTATTCTAAACAAACAATCCAAACAACATTTTTACAATCCCGAATAATAACATTTTTACTATCCCGAATATTTCTACTATTCTTTAGCTAATCTAAAAATCACTATTTTCTTACTAATCTCATCTACTATTCTCTATTCTACTATTCTTTCACTGGTCCTTGCACAATCCAAACGGACCCTTATTCAACAAGGAATGAATGATTCTTCGCATATGTTGTGCTACTGGTTCTATTATTATACTTTTAGTTTGCATTTATTTTGGGGATGTGACTGGAGCAAGTATATATCAACCACTACAACTACTGTTCGTACAAGGCAACTTCAACTTGGTCTATATATTATTTTGAGGAGGATCTTGAACGTCGATCTTTACTAGTTTCCTTATCAATTGAATGTTTCATTTATGCATGAGTCTTATATATGACTATTGTAAGCAACAAACTAAATTTAATATTGGAAAGTTCAAAGTTAGTCGACGACCAAAAGAGAACTGATGTCGAAAATAAGCCGTATTTTTAATGGATTAATTCAAAGGGATGACAATATATTCATTCAATTAGAGCCCCCACCAAATGTTGATTTTTTTAATTAATCTTGGTTTTGGAATCTTTACTCAAAGAATACTATTCGCTTTGAAATGTACGTTATACTAAGAATCTAGGATCAATTCCATGCACCATTAATTCTTTGTAGTCGTAATATAATTACCATATTTAATTGCAATGTGTTCCCAATTCCCATGAACCAATTTTTTCCTTGTTTCGAAGAGGCAGAAATATTAATAACATTTTGTAAAATAAATTATTTCTTAATGTCCTACTTATAAATGCTATAATAATAATTAAATATACTTTGAAAAGCCTTATAAACTAGAAAATCAAAATGGCAGCTACTATCCCGACTACCCCAAAGAAATTTTAATTTAGCATTCTTTTTTAAAATTTTTTTGGCTATATGAGAGCATCTCAATCAACTACAATATTCTATTTCAGTATATCTTATATCAATTTTAATACTTGCACTGATTTCAATTCTAGTGATTTTAAATTTTGCTTTCTGGTGAATATCAATCAGTGCAGCGTAATGTGACAGATTTAAACGAACTATTAAACCAACAATTATTTTACACAACAATTTGCAACTGCTTACATATGTGCTATTATTTAAAAAATAATAATAATAATCAAGGCATTCTTAATGTATATTCAGCAAGATTTTGGATGAAAGTGAGACATTTTCAAATAACTATACCCGTCATGGAAATATGAAATTGTTGCAGATTGCACATAATAATTGTGTTCCTGAATATATGTGATAGATCAAGCTTTTACCAGACGTCTAGACGTTTACATGAATGTTGCCGCCAGGAGTTTGTTATTCTACCAGGAAAAAGAAATTTGATATTCTAAGTTAGATTGCTTCAAAGTTGAAACACAAATTAGGTTGATTCGGATCAGATTAAGTTGATTTTTGGATTCTAGAAAGCCACTTTTAAAAGATTAAATATGTTGTACTAGCTAGGCGGTATTATAGTTGAATCACAGACTTAGTATAAATGACATAAATATCATTTCTCTACAAAGATTTCTATTTTATAAGTAGATAAAAAGCATGTGATTTCATCAGTAGCTATGGTCATTCTAACATTAACCTGCAGATTGACATGCACATCACAAAATATCATGAGTAGATTTGCAACAAACAAATTAAGAATTGTGTTTTCCAGCAACACAATGAGCAGATTTTTGGGTTCACCGGTGGATTAATAACTTGGGTAAATCATAAATAAATTCTGTAATGTTAATGTCATAACATGATGAGGCCGAACTGAATGAAATCCAAATTATGGTCCATAAATTTGTTAGCTATAAATAGATAGTGGATCTCAACATGGCCCATTAGTTTGAGCTGATGGAATTGTAATGAGGCCGAATTGGAGAGATTCTCTGCAACTCATCGCCCGGAACCTCTATTTTATAAAGCGCATTTCGGCAACCTTTTTATGCTTTCTTAGACTTACTTTAGCTTCCTTAGCCTCTTAATCATTCCGAATGCAAGCTCCTTAGTACGGATTAAAAGTTTCTCCTCAAATTTCCTTTTGACCGGGTTTTAAGCCTTACCCAGATTCTTAAAGAAGTCATATCTATGGCTTAAGGCTTAAGATTGTTAAGCCATTTTTTCTTTTCTGAACGGGTGTGGCTTAGCAATATTTAAATATTTAAGCCAATAGTATCTCCGAACAAGCCTAAAGAGATATGTCCCATAAACATTGACCGTTTTGATCGTCCTGACCTAGAGAGAGATTTATCCAGAAGGATACGTACCCATGGCCCATTGATTTGAGTTATAGTGGATCTCTTCTCTTCTCTTCTCTTCTCTTCTCATGGCCCATTGATTTGAGTTGACGAGTGACAACTTTAATCTGACCGCAGGGCCCATTTGACACTTATCATCCCACTAATATGAAACCGGCTCTCCAAGTTCCTTCCTTTTGTTTTTTCAACTTTATGCAAGCAAGCAAATGAATCAAAGCATAAATTATATGAAAAATTGAAGCATAAATAATCTAAGTTCAACAATATGTCTATAAAATATTTCTAGATTTTAAGAACTTTTTCAAAATATTTTTCAAACTCATATAAAGCCAGTTGTTAAAATAGTCAAAATTAAAAGATAACAATGGTCATGTTACTCTGCCCCTTAAATGAAATGTAAAGAGTCATAAATCTCAAACCATAAGTTATAAATCTAGCTATCATATATTCATAATGCTTTTTTTTTTCTTTTCCTTGAGCCTCCTCACTTTTAAAAATTGCAATAGATGATCTGATCACTTTATAAATTCCAACAATTATTCGTTATTAAGTTCATACTGCCTCTCCTGCAACCATTTTGGATTTTTATCATCATTTTAACTATTTTATTTGCACGTACGTGAATAGAAAAATAAGAGATAATTTCAGAAATAATTCGAGTCATGACCATATATATATATATATATGTGCATTGCTATCATTATACATTATTGTTTTATTAACAATTAGGTGTGTATTACTTGTTCCCAATATACCAAATCACAAAGTTAATGCAGTCACATGCACATTTCGTCAAAAACCTAATGAGCAATGTTAAGTAAGCTATGCATGATACCATTCAATGAGAGCTCCCTCTCCTTCTTCCCTTGTTGCTAGGAAAACTAACTAATAAACTGTACCCATCATCCTCCTCTCCAGCTCATTTACCCCTCCAATCCCGTTTTCTTATTTTGCCATTCTTCTTTCATACTTGAATCTTGTTATATATTATCAGCCAAAAACATATCTATGTAGTTAAATGAAATCACAGGGTACCTATGATGATGATGTGTTGATGTACCCCTATATATTTGATTTATCCATCATGAGGAAATTAATATATATGCGTACTTATATTTTTGGCTTTATTTAATTTCGTCTTAGAAAAATTAAGAAGTTATTTTATTTTATTTTTTTCTGTTTCACTTAGTGGCTCAAAATAAAATAACTTAGTAATTTTTTTTTATTGAAAAACAAATTTTGAAATGTTCTGAACATATATAAAAGGGTTGACAAATTTGAACCATAACTAAACTAAATGCAGGGATATAATACAAAACTCTAATTAATGATCTCTAAATAAATTAAATAGGACCCAGCAAAGTTGGACAGATTTGACCCATTAATTGATCGATCCGATGAATAAATATGACACTGTTCTGAACATAAAAGGTGAACAATTTAGATTTAATGAAATTCCTATTGTAGCTAGGGGCATCTTCCATGAAAGATTTGGAACATTGAGGTGTTTGAGCGCATGAGCTGTAGGCCATAAAACATTCTGAAATGTTGAACCGGCTGTTTTGCAAAACAAAACGAATATATATATGGGAGGTGATAATTGCACCCCTTAAAAATCCCCCTTATCCATCCCCTAATATTTTTAGTTAAAAATTTATTTTGACACATAACAAACACTTTGTAATTAATGGTCATAATGCATGTTCTAAATTGTGCAAAAAACCCATACATGTTTTATGGAAAAGGAAAAGTAAAAAAAATTCACTCAAAATTTGAGAGAGCATGAGAGAGAGATAATATTAACCAATTAACATAGAGGATAAATAAGACAAAAAGTTAAGGGGAACAAAGATAATTTCTCTATAAAGGTAATAGTTTCTTCCGTCAATTATTTACCAGGGTCCAAATCTGCTATAATTATGGGTCAATTATTGTAGGGCCCTACTTTTATCCATATCCACCGTTGATTTGAGAACCAATGGTTTAGATAACATTTCACTTTTTAGATATGTAATAATAAAATGAAAAGCTAAGCAAATCTGAACCATTAATTTTCAAATATATGAAGCACTGATTATTTTATTAATATAGGATAGTCTCTTATTGAAAAAAAAAAACGAAAAAAATACTTAAAAAATCTCAAAAATGAACTTTTTTATTGTATGCCACAATATTTTTATATAAAGAATTAATTAGACCATAAAAATTAAAATTTAGATATGATTTGATTTGTTTTTGTACTTAATCTAAAAAAAGACTTCCATGAGCTTAATTAAGAACACCGTAATTTAACTCTATATATGATCATGACTCGAGGAACAAAAAAATAATAAACATATTAATTTTGTTGCTATACATGCTTTGATCTCAGAGGATTTTTTTTTTTTTTTTAAATCTTGTGCCAATAATTGTTCACCATTCATATAATTTACACGACAACATATTAATGTTCAATAAGTATATATATACAATATATATAATAACAGTGGAGCACATTCTGATTGCTACCAATTAATTTTGACATGTGACATCACAATTTGTGTGACTCAGCGTAGTCACACCATTTATCTTGAACGCATGTTGATCTTATGCTTGATGATAATGTCGAACCTCCATTTATTTACAAATATGAATGCTTACCAATATGCTAGACAATACACATATACTTTTTTCTCTTGTTTGTTGCTTTGTTATGTTATCTAAGATTAAATGTAACACATTAATGAAATGAAATTAAATATTGGATGGAACTAAATACTTATGTAAAAGGAAATCTTGACAATGTGCATCTAAGTGAATGGAAACTATAGTATGTTGGTTACAAAGATGATATATATGCTTCTAATAAATAAAACTTGCATAATAGTACGACAATTTGTGTGTTTGAAACCCTATTTAAACTTAAATTAATAATACTGAAAAAACATAGGAAATGATTTTTAATTTACGAATTGTGCAATGAAATAGAAGACATAGATAATTTGTTTCTTATCATATATTATGAC